>LPNX011081004.1:196212-208354 GCA_001517045.1 Pseudotsuga menziesii
TTCAATAAATATCCTATAAAATTTAAGTTATATTAAAAAACTAATATGGTATCATAGGCTTTATGAAATATGACACTATGTAGCAATAGAAACTAGGGATTCCTGTCTTAAGGTCTTCTGTCCACAAATCATCCAGAAAATAGGGGTAGGCTAACTCGCCCTAGAAGGAAACATATTTTGGTGAAAGAAGAATAAAATTTGAAGAAGTTTCATTTTGGACCCTAACACTAGTGCCGAGAGAAACTAGGGAATTAAGTTCTGAAGGCGCATCTTTTTATGCATATAGAATTCTGAAACTCCAAGTTTGGAAAATTAGGGTTTATCTAGAAAACCCTATGTCGTCCACCTTCAAAACTAGGTTAGAAACTATTAATGTAATTGTAACTTCAAAATGTATTCACTTGTATATTTCATAGATTGTATCTGATTGGTCCTCGATGTTCCTATAGGGAGAATCATTAATGTAATCAAGTCATGTAAGGTCCTAGAGGTTAACCCTCCTTGTTGATGAGGGGGAAAATTCCTCACAATTGTAGGGTACTAGGGTTATTAGACTCTCCTAGAGAATTTGTCCCTCATAAGTGATTATCAAGTCAGAAACTAGTATAAATAGAGACCAAGACTCTCTATTTGAGACACACACTCACCCAACTATAGCGCATATGTGAGACAGAGGAAGCTTGCTCAAGTGAAAGAGAGAATAGCTGTTGGAGATAATTCTATTGTCTTTGGGTTTAACTGCTACCATTGGTGCTCATTGTAACATCCACGACCCTCCGACTGATGAAGAGGACGTTACCATGACGTTAACCATCCGGGCTACCAGCCCCATGAACATGTGAATTCATAAAAATGCTGAAACATAATGAATTGAAGTAGAACATACACAAATGCAATTATTTATCATACACAACGGGAGCAACATACATTCATACAAGCATCCATTGAACATGTTCATCATAACCATTAACAGAAAATATGATTGCAGAAGTAAAATGGACAAGATTACTTATCTTATGAAGAACTCATTCCGCAACCAGCTACGTCGCTACAACTTTCCACCCAACCATAGGCCACCGTGCTCCTTAATCTCTCAGCAACGCTTCCACCCTTGAGCTAGGCATTATTCTCCAAGGAATAAGGAACAAGCAGGCTTACACATATCCAAGGGTATAGAAAACATAGCCAAGCCAACACAGTTGGGTTTATCAGACCATCAGCAAGACAGCAAAGCCAACATGGTCAGGTTTATCGGGTCATCTAGGAGTTGGGAAAGGATAAATGCTAAGCTGGTGAGCCCATTGCAGAGCTAGGAACACCTACACCAGAACTAGCCTAACTTCTAAGACACCCACACACACCCAACACAAGGAATAGGTCAAGGAATAGGTCCCTTCTCTGCTACATAGTCCCTCCGGCCCTCTATTCCCTTATAGTGCTATTTAGGGGTTGTGGAGAAGAAATCCAACCCTCTAGCTCTGTCTATGTGGTTTCCAAACACACCAGGTTTATCAAGAAATCCAAGCCCCCATCCCTGCTCCCAACATAGTCCGAAGACCAACCATTCCACACATGCAATCAATCAGTTATTACAGCTTAATAGGGAAAAAAGATTCCCAAGCAAATTCCAATAGTCCCAAACATAATAGCAAACACAATCACAACATGAGGAAGACATCAGTCCGTCCTGGACAACTAAGCAAGTGGAAAAGACTTACACAGGCCGCGCTGGGGAAGAAACTACATACTCTTAGCCTGTGCGTGAGGGAAACTTGCACTAGATCCCCAAAATATAGAGGGAAAACATACCTGATTCCACTCTGTGGAAAAATGTGAATGACAACCGATAATCGGCTCCCCTCCTGGTTGCATGAGATCAAACAGAGCATATTTCTATGTGTGAAAATGAACAAACTCCTATCCCCAAAATGTAAAGAAGACCCCAACAAAGTGCACTGCAATGTAAGGGATACCATAGCAACCCACGAATCAGTCCGTGAGGAAAGTATACAACCACTCCATCCACAAAATCCGTGAGGGAAAACTGCGTGAGTAAAACCAAGAAAATCCTGTGCGTGAGAATGAACAAAAATCCCATTATTGCGTGAGGATGAATAGACTAGGGAAATAATGGCATCTTGTAGTGCATGGAATGAGAGGTGTAGTCATTCCTCTACCCCAATGTGAGGTTCCATCCACTGGTGGAGTCTTCGTGTGGGAAAGGACTGACAGTCCTGCCACACTCCACTTCCAACCATAACTTTCCCCAACTACCAGTAGCAATTTTTAATGGTAGTGGTTGGATAAAACAAGGGAAGTTGACACATGGCTTTTTCTAGCCATTGGCGAAGGTTTTACATCCCCCACCCTTATCCCTGTGAAAATGATGCCCCTTCTCAATTTAGTTTCCGTGCACATAGCTAGTTGGGTTATTTAATTAAAGATGCATATTTACATGATGACAAACTCAATATGTATGCTGCATGTCCCGATATTCTATTGGTGACAATTTAAATCTAAAACATCGCATAACCAATCAATGGTGGGGCTTGGCCTTTAGCTGCACACCATGGTCATTTACAATATATACATCATATACATCTAATGCAACGGGGTCAAAACCGGGCTGTTACATTCATTCTATCTCTGAGGAAGTTGAAGGGCTTTCTCCTTTATGGTTCCCCAAGGAAAATATTTTTGTCCATTGTCTCTTGTGATTGATTGTTGTGCATGTTATTCTCTCAGATAAGATCCTAAGATCATATTTCTTAAATGATAAAAATCTACCTCAAACTTCTAAGATCAAAATATCTTCTATTTCCATTTGAAAATGACTCACCATATTCATCTTGAGGACAATCTTGGGGGAGCTGATAACTTTCGAGCATGAAAGTACATGATCTCCCTCATCCTTGAAGAAAATGATTTTGATTGGTATATTAGTGAGGAAGTCCAAAAGCAAAAAAGATATGAGGATAAATCTACTCATAAGAAGGAACTGATTAATTCCAAGAGAATTCTTGCATATTCCATTAAGGATCATCTCATCCCCCATTTGTCATCATTGAAGACACCAAAGGAAGTGTTTTATTCTTTGACAAAGATGTTAAAAAGAAATAACATCAATCCAAATTTGACGTTGAGAAACAAATTGAATAATGTGAATATACAAAAATCAAAATCCGTAGAGTCCTAATTCACAAGGGTTTCTTAAATGAAGGAACAACTTCAGGCAATCAAATATAATGAAGAAGAAAGAGAGATTGCGATGACCACCTTGAATGGCATCCCAATGTCAAGGAATTCAATCATTCAAGGAATCTTTGTAATAAGGAAGATGATTTCTTTCATCAAACTCCAGGAATGATGCACACAAGACGAATATCAACTCATAAAAAGAGAAGAGAAGGTGGGATGAACTGAAGATCAAGTTTTCACAACTTACACCAGAAGAAAATATCGAAACAACGAGAACCATCATCACAACAAAAGGAAGTCCCATCATCATAAAAGATAGGAGAAGTTCAGAAAAGATCCTTTCAACATTTGATGGTAAACTTGTGATGAGAAGGGACACTGCTCCATAGATATTTCGAGGAACAAGGACTGCTTCAACAAGAAGTCTAAGAGGAAACAAAACTAGAATCACACTTTTGAAGATGATGAACTAACAAATATAAGATTTAGAAGAGAAAGATGATTTTATAAGTCATCACCATTATGTTCTAATCTCATCACTCACAGGCACTATTTGACATGGAAGTAATCATTCATCGATATGTTTGATCATGACTCACCTCATAAGGTGAATCTTGGGGATGATTATGGATACCCCATAAATTGAAGTGGAGAAGATTAATACAAGGTATAATTTGGATAATATTTGAATATGAAATATGTGCTATATGTTCTAGGATTGAAGAAGAAACTTCTCTCCATATCTCCACTAGAAGCAAAGGGAATGAGGGTTGCATTTATTGATGGTAAATTTCTAACATGACCTAAAGGAAAGACAATTGATGATGCAACAATAATTGGAGAGAAAAATGGAGGCTTGTACAAACAGAATGGATGACCTTACAATAATTGGTTCATGACTCAATAGAACCAAGCAAGCTGCAACACCTAAGACTTGCACATGTGCACTATAGATCACTACCAATTTCAAGAAAAGTTGTTTCAACAATTCCAAAAATCTAGGAAAAGCATGAAGGTATTTTCAAAGGATGTGCACATGGAAATAATAGAAAGAAGACATTTACTAGTAGTGAAAGAAAAGAAAAAGGAATACTGGAGATGGTACACTCAAATGTATGTGGGCCCATGTCATCTAGATCACTAAGAGGGTATGTGTACTATGTTTTATTTATATATTATTTCTCAAGTAAGACTTGGACATATTTCTTGAAAAGGAAAAATGAGGTATTCAGTAAGATCAAGGAATACAAATCCTTTGTTGAAAACCAAATTGAGAGGATTATAAAGACTCTATAGTGAGATAATGGTTGAGAGTTCACCTCAAAAGAGTTCAAGGAAATCTGTATAAAATATGATATTAATAGGGAGTTGATCACTCCATATAATACTAAATATAATGGAATTGCAAAAGGAAAGAACATAACTGTATTGGAAGTAGTGAAAACAATGCTACATGACCAGGATCTTCTGATGCACCTTTGGGAAGAAGAAACAAGGGAAAATATGTATGCACAGAACTGTACTCCTCATTGGATACTCAGCAATAAGAATCTTGAAGAAGCTTTCTGAGGACAGAAACCATAAGTCATACATCTCATAATATTTGGATTCCCAATGTACATACACATCCCAAAGGAGAAAAGGACCAAGCTTGATCCTTCTATGAGGAAGGAAATATTCATAGGATATTGTGACACTTTAAAGGAATACCAAATATACTTCACAGTATTCAAGAAGATTGACATCAACAAACATGTAACATTTTATGAAGAATCAAAATACTCCTGATCCAAAAAACTACTTTATGAAGAGGTCAAAGAACGTAAAGGAACTAGAGTCTAAGATATGACAATGGAAGAAATAATTTTAGAATACTATGAAGATCATGACATGGAAGAACTAAAAGAACATGTAGAAATACTTCATGAGAATAAATCCCACAAGAGAAAACCAACATGGGAACAAGAGCTATAACAAGATGTAGAAAGGTATGGATCTCCACATGAGTTGCATAGAGAAAGGAAAAGACCAAATACTTACAACAACTATGTGGCCCTACTATGTGACATCATTGACAAAGAACCTTCCAACTATAAAGAGGATGCAAAAAAGAAAGAATGGAAGGATTCCATGATTGAAGAGTACCAGTTGATTATGAAAAATGATGTATGGGAGATAGTTCTAAGACCGTAAGGGAAGTATGCCATAAATTCTAAGAGGATCTACAAGATGAAGGATTCCACATATGGTAGCATTGAGAAACACATAGCAAAATTCATGACATGTCACTTCTCACAAAAAAAAAGGTGTCACATGCCCCAATTTTGAAAACAATTTAATGTTACTGAGAAACATTATGTTATATTTTATGCTAAGTTGTAATTGGTGACCAATTGGGGTCAAGGATAAATAATGTATTTCAAAATATTTTATTATTAAATAAATAAATAAATGATGAGACAACAGCTTAGGGAAGATATTAAAAGAGTGTTAACTGGTAACTTGCTGGAGGAGACAAGGTGGAGAGTATACTGACAAGTGGCAGCATCCTCAAACTACTTCTAATTGTTGCAGGTGGCAACTTCCCTATATTTGTGGTCATGATTCCCCAAGAAAGTGGAATTGGAGCAAGTGTCTCATTAAGTAAAAACTGACCCAGAAGAGCTAGGCATTATTATAAAATGTCCCATTGAAGACAGCTGAGGCTTCTCATTCTTGAATGGTGATCATTCAGGGTGAATGAAGTGCACATGAGAAATTTGATGGAGGCGACTGATTGAAGTGAGTTTGAGGGGTTAACTACTGAGAACTAAACATATGCAGCTGTTGGGATGAACTTCTTACTACTGTAATTTGACCAGTCAAGTGACAAAAGGTCTCAAGGATACATCATTCACCTAGTACTCTACCAGGACGACCAGGAATAAGCTCGGGGGTCTTAAGGAAGTGTAGACTAAGCTTTCTCCAAGAGTTGGTTGGGAGGAACAAACTCCTTAAGCTATTGTCACCTCATCATTTGACAGGTTTTTATTTGTTCAGGTTTATTTACAATTTATTTATTGTCTTCAGAAAATGATTACTAGTTTATGAGGATAGGTATGTTATTGTTACATTAGTGTTTAAGAAGAAAAGAGCATTATTTATTGATAATTTTAGTGATTAGTCGATTATATTTAGAACAGTAGGAATATTAGTAAATGAAACATGAATAGAAAGAGAAATATCACAATGTATTTTTCCACACCTTTTATTATGCAGTACTCTAGTACAGCTGGTTGTTAAGTTAAATAAGTAGATTTGTTTATTAATCTCTAAGAAAAATGAAAATGATTACTTACATAGTTTTTATGTGATTCATTTATAGAAAACTAGCAGTACTTATCCTATCTACTGGAGGTATCTATAATATCTAATTATAGGAAAAGAATAGGGTATGCTTTAGTCACTAGTAGCCATATTAATCACAGAAATATTACTAGTACTATTATTTATTCTAAACACAATAAATAAAGTTAAATAAACAATTATAGGAACAGTAAAAATAGTACTTATGGTTTTACCTAGCTAAGTACTTCATAGGTCTTTATAATAATTTCCAAGTTAATATTTACATTCTATACTATAAACCAATTTTTTACTGTAAACCTCAAAGCAATTTACCTAGGGTTTACGAAAGACACGTTTAATCTTGTTCACAAACTTGCAGAATCTTACTCTTAATTCTTCATAAAATTTAAAAGTTGTAATTAATTATTTGGAAAAAGTAAAAATAAAAAACACAAAACCAAATTCATTCCTATAAATTCTATTTTTTTTTCAGAACTGTAGGGTAATTAAAATATTAACCCTTTTGAGCAAAGTAGAAAATAAATTTTACTCTTTAACATAGTAAAAGCTTCCAATGAAATAATTTATTGTAAATCATTTTAATTACAAGATAACATAAAAATTAAATAACACTGTTAATGACTTAAATAAGAGACAAAACAGAAAGTAACGTAATGGCTCATAGGCCTTTTATAATTTTCTGTCAAGGGTTAAAATCCTAGACAAAAAAAAAAACTCTACAATTTATTTTCTTAAAATAGAAACAGTAAACCCAATTTTTTTAAACTATTAATAACCCTTCGCCTGTTTACAAGTCTCGACTAAGTAAATAGTATTTTTCTTCGCCTGTGAAATCCATGTAAAAACCTAATTAACCAAGCAGAGGTCGAACAGCCTTATCATGGCTTAAAGCCGAGTTCTAAAAGTTAAAAAAAAAAAATTTACATCTTCCAACCCATAAAGGCTATGTCAAGTAAACCCCAAGTCACGGCTGCAATAGCCTTCAAGAACTTGCACATAATACCCTTCAAGGTTTTCTTTACAAAAAAAAAACAACACGTAGAACAACCTAACAAGTAAAACCCAGGCCGAGTTAATTTTAACAGCAAGTATCCTTATGTTTCAACCACCATAATACCAATGCACGAGAAGACCCTCAGTTCAACCGGGGCTTACTAGGGTTGTGTGGCCATGAAAGGAGAGGTGTGCTTGCAGTTAAACCCAAAATTTTGTGAGAGGAACCTATGCAGAGAAACCAACATTAGATATAGTTTTCAAAAATGTACTTAAAACTCAAGATTGTTGTAAAACAAAAATGATGACCGGCAGTTATTTGAGTTGATGATCATTGGAGAAGACGTGGACGCAAGCAGCTAGAACAACCCAATGGCACTTGGAAAGGAAAACCTAAAATGAGTTTAGTGTGAGGGTTACAATTGAAACCCCAAGTCACAAACCTGAAGGAAAATGAGCAACATTCCAACTTGAGTGAAGGAGCACTCTTTTACAAGCTCTGTCCATTTTTATGAGTCTTAAAACACATACAAAAATAAACTAGTCTTTACCTGTCACGAGACCTAGCTCACAAAGGATATGGAAAACCAAGAAGTCAACTAAGAGTAACGACATCCACGAGCTCACAGGACCACACAAGAAACCCTCGCACTCTTGCAAATGAAATTTAGGGTAAGAACCAAATTCAACTTAATGATTAGGTTGATCCTCCACATGTCCTTCTAGATTTTTCTTCGATGTGGTTAATTTCTCCATAGTTCTGTATGCAGTTTATAATCTGCATTAATATGATTATCAATCAAATGTTAATCATTAAAACCATATCATATTTTGATTTCTATTAATGTTTTTGTACTTTGATCATTTTGATGCCAAATCTATCAACCTTTGTAATAAGATAAGATTGATCTTTTAGGATTTGTTGTAAGTCAATATAGGGTAATGTATTTTGCTAAACTTGTTTATCAAACATAAGTAAAGGGCAAGTTTTAACCATAAATTACTTCAAGAAGGAGATCTAATGACTCATTGAAGTAAAATTTTTATTTGTTAAGAGCTGGAAGGTAAAATGTTAACTAGAACCTAAGCTATAAAACCTAAGCTATAACAAGATCACCTATATTATTGGAAACCAACATTCATACCTCAAGTTTTTACTAAAAAAGCTTGTGTAAATGTATAATTTTATAGCTAAAAGATACACCGAAATTTGAGGTGTAAGATACAATAAGAAGGAATCAAAGTAAAAAATGTAAAAGTTTGAAAAGGCATTCTTCCAGCTAGGATTAAAATCTTGACCCACTTCTTTTAATGCAATGTGTAATTGGGGTGCTAGTAAAATGCAGTCCATAAACCCATATAAGAAGCTCAATGTGAATCTAGCATCCAAACTTTGAGTAAATAGATAACAATAGAAGTGATTTTGGGTTATTTATTAAGAAAACAGTGTTCATAAAACCTTAGAACAAGGGTAAATGTGATAGACACCAAATGTTATTGAATGATCTAGGTATCAAGATGTAAACTTTATTCTTTCTATTTAAACCCTAGATTATAAATAAATGTAAGCGGGAATACTAGTGTTCTTTAGAATTTTATCCTTAATCATCCAAATGATTTGATGTCATTTTGATAGTATTTGATCATGCTTTTTCAACCCATGCATATGCAGTATTTGTTGTAAAATATTTATGGAATTATGACGAGAGAAAAAGATCAACATTGCCTCTGATGGAGACTAGCCACATTTAAACATTCTAAGACTAGCATCGTATTTATGCTAGATAAGTATCTTGTTGATCTGAATATATATATATATATTATTTTTACCGGAACATATGCTTACCTGTTAAAACCTATAAATAACCATAAGTTCCACTGTGTTAGCTTTAAGCTAAGTAACCCCTGATCATCCCTAAGAAACTTTCCCTACTTGCCAAAATAAATCAACAGTACACCTAGCATTAGTAAAATAGAAGTTTCTTTTCTACTTCTGGAAAATTACAACTGCTAAGTTAAAAATAGTACTAACACAGTTTTGTAAAAGACAAGCCTCTAGATAATACAAATTCTTATAAAGGAGTAATTTGTGTTTCTCTTTCAAATTGTTTTATTGTCTGCTAACAGTTAGGGGTACTATAGCGATGACATTTGACATTTTATGTCAAATGAAAAATTTTAAATTTTTACAAATTTTTGAGTAATTACATGTGGTATCAGAGCACAAGGTTCAAACACTAGGCCTGAATGTAGCTCAACTTGCTTATGTGGAATAGTAAATTTAAATAAACATGCTGATGTTTGTTTCTTTCGATTGATATATATAGAGAATTTTTTTTCTAAGTTAATGACAGGTATGGATAGATTGGAAGAATAATCGGATAAGGAATCTCCTTAAACTGAACAAAACAATTTTCAAAAATAACATATTCAAGAAGAGATAACTAATAATTCTTCTGAACTACTGCAAATTGTTAAGGAACTAAAAACAAAGATGGAATCGGTTAATAAATAAAATGAGAGGATTCAGATAGCTCAGAAGGAGCTAAATTAGATTTTAATCGAAATATTTCATACTGAGGGAAAAAAGAAAAGAACTGAGTCTGAAGATATGGGTTACCAGCATAAAGATAAAAAGACTAAAAAAGTTAAAAACAAAAGTAGCTCATCTTATAAAGTATATGGTGATTTACATAAACAAAACTTTCATTATACTAGTGATAGTAGTTAAGATAATCACCATACTAGGAAGATAAATTTTAAACCTTACGAAGAAATATCTGGGGAATTCAAGAAGATCAAGACACAAACTTTTAATGGAGAAACTGGAAAGGGGGAAGAAGTAGAATCCTGGTTGTCCAGGATGAAGAAATACTTCCAAATTTATAACTACTCTAATCAACTAAAGGCCAGGATGGCTATTTATAATATCACGGGAAAAGTGGATATTTGGTGGTAGGATGTAAAAAGAGTAAAAGGTAATAGGGATAAAATTATAAATTGGAGTACATTTAAGAAATATTTCAAGAAGAAATTTTTATCTGAACAATATTATGAAGAAAGGGCTAAGGAATTTTACAAGCTAAAACTGGGAACAATGAATATGAAAGAACTAAATAGTAAATTTCTAAGTCTGCTCAGGTATGTGCAATATATTGTGGATGAGAAACCTATGGTACAATGGTTTCTCAGTTGTTTACCTTATCATATAAAGGACAGAATTGAGTATGACAATCTGAAAACTTTAGAAGAAGCGATGAGGAAAGATAATTTATGTTATGAACAGAATCATAAAGAGGAAAGTATGACCAAATGGAAGGCCAAAAGTGTATAATACCTCTTATACCTCCAATGTAATCATGTGTGAAAAGGGGGTAAAAGATTTTTTTTTTGTTTCGCTGCGACTACAAAAAAGTGGATCATGTTAGTGGCAGATTTTTCATGGCCTTTCAATGAAGCATGTCCAATCAAAATCGTTAATGTCAAAACTACAAGTATTGGAAAACAATCATTTAACAGTTTATGTCCATCCTCTTCTACAAAAAAAAAACATGCAACTTGCATCCAATTTTGCTAAGATTTCTATTGATGACATAAAACAAGCATGCTTATTATGCCTTCTAATATTCACATCATTAAGTAATTTAACCTGTCATTTGATGCATACTCCAATGTTCTTTTAATCCTTCGACTAACAATATGGGTCTCTCTTAAGGTATTTATTATTTAATTGCTAGTCAATCTTTAGCCACCATCTATCCACCATCAAGATAACTAGTTTTCAAGCTATCATCCTTTTAAACAAGATGACTGATTTGATGAACTATTTATTGCTTATTTCAAAATAATGAATCGAATAAAATGCCTTTTCATTCAAATCAATAGCTGATATTATAACCTTCAATTGTATGATATGACTATTTTCTTGGATGTAAATCCCCGAAAATGTTACTCATAATCACAAGCATTACATCATCATGTGACCTACTAAGTTACAAAAAAATATTGGAATAACACTAACATTCTTTGGTTATCTTTTGCAGCACTATAATCCATTTAGAGAACGACATCATATGTACAAAATAATATCAGGAAAGTAAAACAGTTAGATACATGAAAAGGAGACAGACACAAATGTACATGGTTCACCCAATATGTGGGTTACGTCCACCAAACCATCATATCATGATATATTCATTCAAATAAAACAATTACATTCTGCAACATCCTTGTTGCAATGATTCCCTTTTGTTATTCTCAAAGGAGCACCTCTAAGCTATCCATTAATGAGACTAGAGTCTCTTTGTTGGGTGATTCCATAAGGGATCAATCACCTATTCATTATGCACATAAACATGAATTAAGGATTATTAACTAGTTTTAAACTCAAGATAAGGACCCCATTTTTCTTGTTCTTTCTTTTTATTATCATGCAACTCAATAACCTATCAAGGGCTACGGTTGTGTCTCACCTGCCAAATCACAACCTATAACAAAATTAAGCAGTGGTAGTCTGATCCTAATCATGCTAAGGACCCCCTTTTATATATAAATATTCATATCCATAGATGATCTATGTAATGATTGTTCATTAGTTACCCAA
>LPNX011081005.1:0-13165 GCA_001517045.1 Pseudotsuga menziesii
AAAACAATTACAAAAATCGTTAGAAGCACCAAAAGTTGAAGTTCTAGTAGACACTTCACATGAAATTTGAGTTCCTTATCGCAATCTAAATCACATGTCATTATGATAGATGAAAAATCAAAAGGAAAATTACCAGTATTATTCCTACAAAGAGCAAAGACAAAATCGACAACTCTTGACAATCAATCTACAAATAATTCCGTTAAGGGTATATCTCGGATGAATGAATTCACAACTGACGCAACCTTTCCACACAATGTTTAACATAAATTATGGTCTTATTTCGTCAAATGTTGCAACTACCAAAACACAATGTCATGAGAAAGCGTTACGAGCTAGAACAAGGGATAAAGTCTTCCATAATTGTGCTTTGAGGACAAAGCAGTTCTAACAGAGAGGCAATGTAATGAACAAAAATATGTACAATAAATAATCTCTAAATAACTCTTATATAATTAATAATAACTATTAAATATCAATATTAATTATTACTATTAATACATATTGATATTAATAATTAATAAATAATAAATAGTTATTAGCAAATAGATCTAAAATGACGCATCCTTTCATGGATAATATCCAAAGTTCCTTTACGATTAATATATATATATGGCACTCACTTTGTAATCTATCATCATATCTATTCTATCATCAATTTATATATTATTATGGCTTATTTAATATTTCAAGTCGTTTGGTAATATTATTTGTGTAAGCGAATAATTATTCTCTTCACCTTTCATAATCCACTAATAATTATTCTCTAACACATGTTTGACCATGTAAGGACCATGCCACATGGGATTAAACTTCCCTGCCCCCAAAGGTTCTTTAGCTTGATCCCACAAAAGGACCAAATCACCTTCACTAAACTTCCTCGGATGGATAGACTTGTCATATTGGACCTTGACACGACACTTATTTACTTCTAGAGCCACTAAGGAATCTTGGCATTGCTCATCAAGCTGCTCTAAGTGGACCAAATGTTCTTCCAATGTGGAAGTGTCTGGTAAAATCTCTATATCTAGCTTCAGAGAAGGGATTTCACATTCAATCGGCAAGACAGAATCCACCCCATGTACAAGCTGATATGGAGAGAAAGCGGTGAAAGTCTTAACCACGGTTCTATAGGCCCACAAAGCAGGATATAACATGATATGCCAATTCATCTTTCTTTGTCCGATGGTTTGTTGGAGAATGGACTTAATTGATTTATTCAGTGCTTCAACTTGTCCATTCGCCTGAGGGTAATAAGAAGAGGACTGCTCCTACTTATACCCTAACTTTGAAGCCAACTCTTCCATCATTTTATTATGAAAGTGCCTACCATGGTCAGTGACAAGATCTTTCAGAATGTAAAACTGAGTAATAATCTAGTTGAAAATGAAATGCGCAACTATCTCATCATCGAATTTAAATGTGGGTATAACGTCTACCCATTTCGTGAAATAATCAACAGCCACTATAATGTCATGATGCCCCCTAGTCGAATTTGGGTCGCAATCCATAAAGTCAAGCCCCCACTTGGTGAAGGGACCAGCGGTAACAATATTATGTAATGGGGCTGGATGCGAGTGCATATTCCATGTAAACACCTAGAAAGGGTGACACTTCTTGACCGCATTAACACAATCTTTGAAGATCTACGACCAAAAATATCCTGCTCTCAAGATTTTTTGGGTTGTAGAAAGCCCAGATAAATGACCACCACACACCCCTCCATGGCAATCATTCAGCACAAGCTCAGCCTCCTCATGGGTTAAAAAGCAACGCAAAATAGAATTTACCCCATGGCGGTACAAAGTGTTATCCACTGTAAGGTAGTTCTTAGCTACATGACATAATTTTCGTCGCTCATCCCGTGAAAGGTGAGTAGGTACCTTCAACGTTTGCAAATATACAATGATATCCCTGTACCATGGGTCCAAAGTTGAGATAAGGAAAATATGCTCATCGACAAATGTATCCTCATAAACCTCTTCCTCCACCAAACTTGGAAAATCAGATATGAGCTCCGCAAAGATCAACGATTTCTTCGATTTCGCTGAAACGAATTCAAAATCGAACTCTTGAAAAATAACAATACATTTATTGTATTTTCCCCCAATCATCCTTCTAGTGAGAAAGAACTAAAATGGATTGATATGAGCTACAACCAAGGTTTGGCGAAGGAGAATGTAATGTCTCAATCTCTGAACTGCATGAATGGTGGCCAAGGCAAGCTTCTCCACATGGGAATAACGGAGTTCTGCATCAATAAGGTTTCAGCTCAAATAATATATGACATGCTCCTGAACCAAAACCATACCAATCGTCTCCATGGAGGCAGCAACTTAAATCAAGAAATCACGGTTATAGTCGGGTGGACTAAGCACGGGGGCCGATGCTAAGGATTTCTTAAGAGAATCAAAGGACTGTTGGGCTCGCTCATCCTAGTAAAAATGTGTCCTTATTTAAAATACACATAAAGCCTTTAGTCAAGTTGGCATAATTAAGTACGAATCTCTACAAGAAATTTTCCATGCCTTGCAAACAGTCTAATATTGCACGGGGGAGACAACTGAAGTATTGCCTCAACCTTTAAGGGATCGACTCTTATACCCTCATTGGATATGATGAACCCTAGCAAGTGACCAACAGACACGCAAAATATGCACTTATGAGGATTTAAACGCACTTGGTAATGGCGGCATCTTTCGAACACTAACCTCAAATGGTATGGATGATGCACTCTCAAATGAGAATGAGCAGCAAGGTCATCCAAATACACTTCGATAACCATTTTGAGATCATGAAAATTTAAGCTCATAGCCCAATAAAATGTAGCTCCAGCATTTTTAAGGATGAAAGGCATCTTTCAATATGCAAAAGTACCCCAAAGACAAAAAAATGAGGTCTTATGTTGATCCTCAGATTTGATTTAAATATGATTATATCTAGAAAAATCGTCCATAAAGAAGAATACCTCAGTTCCTGCACACTCATCCAAAATTTGATCAATAAATGGTGTAGGAAAATTATCCTTAGGACAAGCATGATTTAAATCATGGAAAACAATGCATATACAAATCGATCCCTACTTCTTATCAACCAAAATGGGATTTGAAACCCACTCTGTCAGGGGAACAGGATAGATAAAACTGTATTTTAACAGTTTCTCTATCTCATCCTTAATGGTGGGTGCTTTTCTAGGATTCACCACACGCAAATCTTGTCGAATCGGCTTTGCATTCGAATAGGTTTTAATCTCATGCTTGATAATACAAGGGTCAATACCTAGCATTTCCTCATATGACCAAGCAAAGATGTCAAGAAAATATTTAAATAGCTCGGTATACTCCTTGATCTGATCAGGGGAACAACCCGCCCCAATTTAGACATTCTCAACTTTGCCAGGATCACGAGAAATATTGATAGGAATAGTAGGTTATAAATTTTCCATCTTCCCATTGGCCATCTGACGAGGAGAGCTCAATGGAACCATGGGACTACCAATGTTCTCACTAAGAATCTCCCTAAATTCATCACGCTCCATACAGTCGAGTTTACAAAGAAAATATGATCGATGATGTAACTCTTCTCAAGTTGGCTCAACCCCAGACATGGCCTCAATAATGGCTTCATTCGATGGAAAAACATTGTCGAGGAAATCATGTGCATGAGAGGACTCAACTGCCCATGCAGGAAGCACATACCAGTCCTTCTCCTCCGTTCGCAAATAAGAAGGACTAGGCCCTATGACTTGATCAAGATTTGCTAGATATGATACCATCATTGCAGGAAACGACACATCCATTTCGATATGTCCAATTGAAGGACTCGGTGAAGGAATAATCCAAGAATCTTCCATATGGGTAGTGCGAAAAGACACTGAATTCAAAGAGGATGAAGCCCCACCAAAACTAGATCCGATCATAAGAACGAGTGCAGGATAGCTAAAGGTTCCCATAAGAGACGGATACATACGCACACCCACACTCCCAATTGTCGGCTAAGATTGATCAATAATTAGGATAGAAGTTCCGGATGATGCATTAACATTCAGATTATGGAATGACGTCTGATCAATTGTAACGATATTCCCATTAAATGGAAAGCATGTCACTTGAAAGAGAGAAGAGGCTATGACTTCCATACTCTACATCCAATTCCATCCCAACAAGATATTGTAGTCAAGGGGCGCATCAACCACCTTGACCTCGATCGCGACGGTCTTCCCTCCCAATTGGACCTTAAGAGAAGGAAGAATCTCGTGTGGCCGAAATGATCTACCATCGAAAGTTGTCAACATAGTAGCATATTGAGACAACTCAGGAGAACCAAAACCCTTCCAATGTGACAAAGACATTATAGAAGCAGTAGCGCCTTCATCAACGATAGTGTGTTTGACGGTCATATTAAGACACTCTACATGAATCAAAAGAGACACATAGTAAGGAAAGTAAGGTTGTATTCCCATGATTTCAAATTTGATAACAGAAGAAGAGTTATCATCATTAACCCCAAGAGTAGAGAGTAAGGCTCTCCTTTGCAGATTACAAGTATGAAGTACTTCAAGCGCGGACATTGCACAAAACGTTTGGCCCAAATCCTCGACAACAAAATAGTTTTGGGTGGCTCGGGAATTAGGATTGTGTCCTAAACACTTTAGGAATCCCTTAAGAATGCGAGGTGAAACTTTAGGTTTATTCGTAGGTTTTTTTATACTCAAAGGGCTCTTGGGTCGAGCGGGTTTCTTTCCAAGGTTCAGTTGTAACGAACCATAATCCTTCACATGAGTCACAACCTTAGCAACACACACCATGTTGATGCAACCATGACCAGTATTGGCCTGCGACGTATTTTGATCTCCACCCGATGCACAATGAGGATCAATGGTCCTTGAGTTCATATTTTGATTGTTAGGTAAAGGATTAGTTAGCACGGTTGGGCCCTGTGATATGAACCTCAAGGCATCTTTCATATGAGGGTACAAGTGAGTGAGGTGGTCCTCCTTACATAACTAGCAAGGAAACTTTACCTTATGTTTAGTCTGCTTCCCCCCCCTAGCATTACGAGTGTTCTTGTCATTATAATTAGCATTTTTCATTCTTATTCCCACCCTTACTTTTATTTTTTGCCTTTTTCGTATTCCTTCCAGGCTGTTGGTTTCCCTTCGGGTCCGATGATTGCACGGAAAGTACACTCACCGATTGGGTAGGTTGAGACGAAGCCATGGCTTGTCCCGACGCATATTGATTAATTGACAAATGACTCACTTGTTTCACAACCAAATCCGCAGGTTTGGTACTTGTAGAGCCCACAATGCCATTAGCATGTGGCCCAAGCTTGACCTTGGGATCAAAACTAGATTGTGGAACATTAGGTATAATCTCATACAAAATTCTGGGTTGAGCGTAGATCAAATCCAACTCTTGTGCTCTAAAGATTGCTTGTTCCTCGTTTTGGACCCCGGATGTAGAAACATATTTCACGATGTAAGGTAACAATGACTTGAGGAACCACTCAAGGAGAAATTTTGGTGGTATAAAGGCTTTAATCAACCACTTCCATCTACGCCACTCCTGAATATGATCCAAGATATGTGTGGCTTTGCTTCGTCGAAATGTCGACAAGAGTTCAGTACCAACATCGTAATGTACGGGTAGCTGGTGATTGAGGAAAGTCATGGGAAGGTCATCAAATAAAGTGTATTCCTCCCTTGGTAACTCTATATACCATTTCGCTGCAGGCCTGGTGAGGGTGCGCTGAAATAGCCTCAAACAGATTGAATCATCATGTAAGGAATTGGAAGAGCACCAAAGGTGAAAATTAGTGACATGCTCACTAGGATATTCTCCAGCTTTACCCTCGAACTTGGGAGTGTCTGAAGGAAGCTTGTTAGGGATGGCCGACCAGGCCGAGTCATCAGATATCGAATCATTCATAAGCCTCGATAAGCCAGGTAAGTTCAATGTTGCGAGGAAAGGGATCCTAGGTTGAGCCAATATTTTCCATGCTCCTTGATAGTTCTAGTTCATGTAAGGTTGATTTCTATAAATACCATGGACTTTGACATAATAATCTCCTCCCATTTGACCCATATGGGGCTGCATGGAAGCATTGTGATATGGGATACCTTGATTATGTGGTGCTACAAAGCCATATTTGGAAGAGTAAGCAGGTTTTTGATACCCGTACCCATAGGGTTGATATTTCTTTTGATATTGCGGTCCATAAGACTATCCATGAGAAGCTCCATAAGGTGTCCCATGGGATGTCTCAATTATAGTGGCCCTCAGCTTCAACGCATATAGCAACTGTGTTGTCCAACCCCTACCTAGCCAGGATACCTACACAATAACCTATACAAAGTACCCCCTCGATACCCTAGGTAAGGCAACTAAGGTCACCTCAATATAATCAATGCTCAAGTGAACATTCGCAGGTGGGATTGACCGCATGGGAAAGGTAGCAAATCCTGAAACTCTTGAAAGAGCCCCTAGATATGAATACAATCTTGGAAATATCTCCAGTGCCACTTAGCTACAACCAGGGGTCATCCAAATCATAACCGCTCACACTGCCTCATGCTTAACTCCCTTGTAAGAGGAGGATCCTAAGAACACATGATTATATAAATGAATTTCACACTCTCACCTGGATAGACACATAAATGTTTTGTTTAATGGTCTTGGAGAATTTACTCACAATGAACTATTCCAAGACCCTAAAACCTAGTCTTGTTGGTGCACCCTATAAAATAAAAGAGTGTAATTCATTTTATTATGTGTTGATTTTAATTGGATTATTACTGAAAGATAAAATGGTCGTGCAACGAATGATGTTATGACGCAACAAGAAGTAAAATGCACACCTAACAATCAATGCAAAATGCACTGTGTCAAATGAAGAACAAGGTATGCTACTACATGAAGTGCAAAATTTTTCTTCAAATGAATATGCAATCATTCCTATATGAAAATATGACTAATATTCTCCAAGCAAACCTAATGCAAGTAGCATGCAAATGCAAAATGCAAACAATGCATAATGATGCAAAAAGCAAATGTTTTTGTATTTTTTGAATTAAATGAGATAAAAGCAAAAGTATGAATCTACAACCCTCAGACTCTACAAGCGATACCAAAAAACACCCAAGAAAACCACCAAGGTAAAAGAGACCTAATGCACTAATCCGAAAACAAAAAAAAGAAAATGAAATGACAAGAACATTTTCAAAAATTTAAACTAACAAGCTGTCTCTGGTTAGAAACAGGGATGTATATAGACTCCAGAAGCATCCAATAAGACTCAGTAATCATCCAAACTCACCCAGCAACACTTAATCTTCCCAAAAAGGCCAAAACTCAGGGCATATGCGACTATTCTCAGTAAATCCATGTATATACGTGGCTATTCTAGGAAAACCCGCATGTACATGCGACTGCGGAAGAAAAACCCGTGTACAGGAAGAAAAAAAGATAAAAAGAAGGAAAATAGACAAGCTGAGACAAAATTTACTCCTATAAGAAACTACTGAGCAAACATGCCCCCCCAGACCCGACTCATAAACAGAGAAATCAGAGCAATTCAAGAACATTGAATGCGGACAAAATCCCTAAAGGAAATGACTACGAACTCCCCAATATGGTCACCAATTCTATTATGGAGAAAAATTCCTATGGCTTGGGGTGTACCACAACAGACAAAGAAACCACAGAAATCAATCCCTTCCCAATATGCAAGAGAAATAAAACATCTAACACTAAAGGATCTTGAAACATACCTTATTTCAGATGGTTGATATAGATCCCCGTTGAGCTTTTTCCAATCCCGCTCGTGTTAACAATTTTCTCTCTCAACAACAATAAACTGTTGATGTAATTGTAACTTCATAATGTATTCACTTGTATATCTTATGTATTGTACCACGATGTTTATTCCGGGAAGTGTTTGTAATGTAATTGATTCATGTCATGCCCCGATGTTCTGATTGGGAGTTTCTATAATGTGAACAAGTCATGTTAAGTCATTGTGGTTATCCCTCCTATTGTTCAAGGGTTAAAGTCCCTGTAGTTGCGAGGCCATAGTGTTATTAGACTCTCCTAGTGAAGTCTGTCCTAGTGAGTTATTGTCACGTCAGGAATTAGTATAAATAGAGAGTGAGCCTCTCTATTTATAATACACTCACTCACACTCAGTTGTAGCGCATATTTGAGGGAGAAGAAGTTGTTGGGGCTAGAAATAAAGAGGCTACTATTGTTGAGAGATCATCTTACTATTTTGGGGTTTTACTTTCGGTGCTGATTCTATCTCTGAGGAATTTGCGGGGTTTTCTCCATTTATGGTTTCCTCGAGGAAAAACGCTATGTTCATTGTCTCTTGCGTTTGATTGTTGTGCTTGTTATTCTCTCAGTTAAAGATCCTAATATAATGCTAGCCTAAATAATAAAAATATAACATGGTATCAAAGCTAACTTGAGAAGAAGTCACTCTGCAGCTGCGGAAACTAGGGATTTCTACTTTTTGGATCTCTCTCCACATATTTTCAGCAAAAGAAGGTTGGGTTGACTCTCCTCCATAGGGTGCATCTTTTTGTCAAATCAGAATCTGATTCTGAGCATTTTCAGTTTTTGACCCGACACTGCTGTCGAAAATTAGGGATTTCCATAGAAGTGGAATTTTTTAGTGAGCTCAGGCCTAGATTGATCTCCTCCTGAAAATTGAAATCTAGAGATCAAAATAAAAGCATTTGGTTGGACAGAACTCTGGGAAATTCAAACCCTACTCTGCTCCTGAACCAACACTGCAGAAATTTAGCTTCAAATCTAGATTCGACATCTTGACCCGGTAAGATATAAATCTTTTGTATTTCCATTTGAGGTTCTCAGTTAAGATGTCTCATCATACCAAGCTTGATGAAAATATTTAGGGAGTTGATAACTTCTGAGCCTAGAAGTATAGGATCTCCCTGGTCTTGGAAGAAAATGAGTTGGACTCCTACATCAATGAGGAGGTTCCAGTTCAAGAGGAAGATGAGGCCAAGGCCTTACATAAGGATAATTTAGTTATGAATAAGAGGATTATTATTGATTCAATATAGGATAACCTCATACCACAGGTGTCCTCCCTAAAGACACCTAAAGCCATGTTTGATTCCCTAACCAAACTGTTTGAAGGGAAGAACATAAACCAGAAGATGCCTTTGAGGAACCGGTTGAAGAATGTAAAGATCTAGAATGAGGAGACCATAGAGTCATACTTTACAAGGGTCTCCCAGATCAAATAACAACTTGAAGCAGTAGATGAAGAAGTGGAAAATGTAGAAATTGTGATGACAACCTAGATCATGGGATTCTTTCATCCAAGGAATCTGTCCTAGAAAGAAGCTAATCAAGTTCAGTAGAACGTGGGAAGAATGATCACAATAAGAAGCTCGAATAGTAGATTGAGAATAAAAGATGGGAAATTAAGATCAAGCTCTCACAGTACATTCCAAGAAAGGCAAAAGGGAAAATCATCATCACCAAGGTAAGAATTCTCATCAGAAAGATAATTTTGTAAAAACAAACAAGGATCCATCCAAACTCAGATGCTATACATGTGATGAAAGAATACACTTTACTAGAAATTGTCCCATGAATAAGAATATATCTAAGAAGAAGAAGAACTCCAAAATAAGACATCATTCTCACACTGTTGAGGATGATGATCCTCCCAAAAAGAGAGAAAAACAAGAAAGTAATGAAGAATATGTTCTGATCTCCGCTCTCATGGGAATTGTCACACATGGAAGCAAAGATTGGATTATTGACAACGGGGCTTCCAAACACATGATAGGATTCAAGGAATCCTATGAGAAATTATTCGAACATAATTCACCCCATAAGGTGAAATTTAGGGATGACTACCAATATCCCATAAAAGGTAGTGATGAATCCTCCTATAAGCTAGACTCTGGAAAGTATATGAAAATGAAGGATGTCTTGTTTGTACCAAGACTAAAGAAGAATCTTCTCTCCATATCGGCACTAGATGCAAAAGGAATGAGGGTTGCATTTGTAGATGGCCAAGTCCTCATGTGGCCAAGAGGAAATACTATTGACGATGCAATAGTAATTGGAGAATAAGAAGGAGGATTATATAGATTGAAGGGCCATCCAGAACAAGATTTGGTCCATGACACAGTAGAGCCAAATGAACTTTGGCATAGAAATCTTGCGCATGTGAATTACAGAGAACTACCACTTGCAAGAAAAGCTATTGAAGGTCTTCCAAAAATTTAGGGAAAACATGATGGATTCTGCAAAGGATGTGCAAAAGGAAAGAACACTAAGAAGGCATTTCCAAGTAGTGAGAGAAAAGCAAAAGGAATCTTGGAAATCATTCATTCCAATGTATGCGGTCCAATGTCATCCATTTCTTTAAGCGGGTATGTATACTATGTTTCTTTTATTGACAATTTTTCTAGAACGACATGGATATACTTTATGAACAACAAAGATGAAGTATTCAGCAAATTCAAGGAATTAAAAGCCTTGATCGAGAACCACATTGAAAAGAATATCAAGACCTTTCGATCAGATAATGGCGGAGAATTCACATCAAATGAAGTCAAAGAGTTATGCAAAGATTTAGGAATTAAGAGGGAGTTATCCACTCCATATAATCCACAACAGAATGGGGTTGCATAAAGGAAGAATACAACAATCATGGAAGCTGCAAGAGCAATTCTTCATGATCAAGATATTCCCATGCATCTATGGGAAGAAGCTGCGAGAATAATGGTGTATGTATAGAACCAGACTCCACACAGAGTACTCGAGAAGAAGACACCTGAAGAAGTCTTTTCTGGAAAGGCACCAGAAGTCAGCCATCTCAGAATATTTGGCTGTCCAGTGTACATACACATTTCGAAAGAAAAGAGGACAAAGTTAGATCCCTCAGGAAAGAAGGGTATATTTGTGGGATACTATGAAAGCTCAAAGGATTACAGAATATGCTTCCCAGGATACAAGAAGATCAACATCAGTAGGGATGTAACATTTGATGAAGAATCATCTTACAACAAATCCAGAAAGAGACCTGCTAAAGTACCTAAAGAAATAGAAGCACCCAGAATTCATGACAACCATGAATGAATAAATTCAAGAAGAAGATCAAGAATTAGAAGAACCTTAAGAACATGTAGATCCACCTCAGGAGAAGAATCCTCACAAGAGGAAACCCGCTTGGGTATGAGAATCTATCCAAGGTTTAGAAAGATATGGGGCTCCGGAAGAGAATCACAAAGAAGGAAAGAGGACCAGGTCCTCCTTCGGGCATGTAGCCTTATTATGTGATTTCATCAATAAAGAACCTTCCAACTATGAAGAAGCGGCAGAAATGAAAGAATGGAAGGATGTTATGATCGAAGAGTATCAATCAATCATGAATAATGATATTTGGGATGTTGTCCCAGGACCAGAAGGGAAGTTTGTTGTAACTTTCAAATGGATCTACAAGATCAAATATGTTGTAGATGGCAACATAGAGAAATATAAAGCAAGATTCATGGCTCATGGATTCTCACAGAAAGAAGGAATAGATTATGAAGAAAATTTTGCACATGTAGCCAGATACACTTCCATCAGATCAATACTTGCTCTAGCTGTAGTGATGAAATGGAAAATACACCAAATGGATGTCAAGACTGCTTTCTTGAATGGTGTAGTGGAAGAAGAAGTGTATGTAGAGTAGTGACTCGGTTTTGGGACACATGACAGGGAGTCTCATGTGTGTAGATTGAAGAAAGCCCTATACAGTTTGAAACAGGCACCCAGGAAATGGTACGACAGAATTGATGGATTTCTATCCAGTTTGGGATTTACCAAAAGTAAAGCAGATTCCAACCTTTACTACAAGTATGAATATGCTAACTCAGTGATACTCCTATTATATGTAGATGATTTGTTTGTAATAAGTATGGATGGGTTGATTGCTGATACGAAGAGGAAGCTTGCTTCTGAGTTCGAAATGAAGGACTTGGGTATGATGCACTATTTTCTAAGCATGGAGGTGTGGCAGAATGCAGATGAAATATCCCTCGGACAAGGGAAGTATGTAGTAGATATCCTTAAGAGATTCAAGATGATGGACTGCAAGGCCATGACCACACCTATGGCATCGAACTTGAAGCTATTGAGTGATGCTTCATCAGAAGTGATTGATGCTATGATGTATCATCAGATGATTGGGTCCTTGATGTACCTGACTAAAATGAGACCAGATATTTGCTTTGATGTGAACGCCTTGAGCCAGTTCGTGATATATCCAAGACATGTTCACTTGGTTGCTTCAAAGCATATTCTGAGGTACCTGAGGGGTATAGTTGATTATGGGCTCAAGTATGAGGCGAATCAGAATATTAACCTAGAGGGTTACATTGATTCAGATTGGGCACGAAGTGCCATCGATAGGAAGAGCACTTCAGGATGTTTCTTCAGTATGGGATTAGGTGTGCTCTCTTGGTTTAGCAGGAAGCAATCATGTATGGCACTAAGTATAGCTGAAGCAGAGTATGTCGCAGCTTGTTCAGCTAGTTGTGAGGCAGTATGGTTGAGGAAGATACTGTCTGATTTATTTGATCTCCAGTTGGATGCTACTTGTATATATTGCGACAACCAGAGTTGTGTGAATTTTTCAGAGAACTCGGTGTTCCATTATAATTCGAAGCATATCGAGATCAAGTATCACTATATCAGGGATATGGTGTAGAAAGGAGCAATGAAGCTCAAGTATGTTGTGATAGACAAACATATAGATGATGTGTTGACTAAGCCATTAGCCAGGGGGAAGTTTGAGTACTTTAGGGAGAAGCATGGTGTTCTCCAGATCGAGGTTCCCTCCAAGGGGAATTGATGAGTCTGTGAGCCATTCTAACATGGTGAGAGGATTGGTTCCTTCCATGGTCAAATGTAAAGGCTGAGCCATTCTATCATGATGAGAGGATTGGTTCCTCGCATGTCAGATATGATTGTTGAGCCATTCTGATGTGACTATAGGATTGATTCCTACATGATTAGATATAAGTGTTGAATTCCATTCTTGGAATGGAGGCACCTGGTCAGTTACCAGGAATACTCAGTCTAGGATTGAGGGCCATTCTGATGTGACTGTAGGATTGGTTCCTACATGATCA
>LPNX011081053.1:4229-27296 GCA_001517045.1 Pseudotsuga menziesii
ATGGAAATTCCCATGTGACAATTCTTAACTAATTACACTTATTCATTTTCCTATTAACATGATTGATTATAATTAAATAACACTTAATTATTTCTTTAACACATAATTTAATATATTAGCGTTCATTACATGTCTAGGTTCAATGTATGATAAACCTACTCATTCACAACAACCTACATAATAAAAGTATTTGTATAACAATGCTAGTGTACACATGCAAGGTGTTCATGTGTGGCCATCATATGAAAACATTGGATATGTACTATAAACATACATCATATTACCTACCCATAACTGGTAACTAGTACTAATAATCCTTCATGCAAACATGCCAAGTATACATATAACATAACATTACAAAAAAATCATCGGTTTATTTTAACAATTAACCTTATAAGATTTCATAACATTATTTTTGTATGTTTACAATAGTTTAATTAATTAAGTGAAAGGAAGGTACCTACTACAACTAACCTGCTACCAAGGGATACCGAACCCTCAACAATACTAACTAACACATCCTCCCTATCATTCCTCTGCTAGTATGGAAATGGATGTCGGCTTTACCGACCTGAGAACTAAGAACCTAAGAGGGATAGCTTCGGCTGAACAACAAACCTAGCCTCTCCTAGTAGGAATATAATTGTCGTCATCACAACAACTTGGGGAGCATGTCTCATCACGATCCTCTCACAACCTCATGTATGATTGTAACATAGGGTGGGAAGTACACCCATCCCTCTCAACATACAGGTTCTATACCCTATCAAATTGTTCTTTGCTGCTATCAATATTATCAAAGTGTGTCATTGTATCATCATTTTTTGTTGCTAAGTTTTACTGCTTAACAAGTTGTTATTCCACATATCATATCAAGTATTAAGCTGTCACATAGCTCCAGTGTCATGTGGGTTAGTAATTCACAAAAAACAGAATTATAACAAGTAATTATACTTGATAATCAATTGATCCTCATCATCATCTTCATCAGTCTTTCATGTAATAATTTAATTCATCACAAGTACAGATGACATGTAATAATTCAATTGATCACATCATAAAATGATATCCACATACTGCATCATATATTTCACAATTTATCAATAAAAATATTTAAACATACTCTTATCGTAAAAGAAAGAAAACCCATGATAATCACAACGTTGTAAGGGAATAAACCTGGAAAACTAATGATCTTTATGACATCATAAATAAACATAGTAACATCATAATCTTGATCCATCATGTCGTAAATAAATATCACTTAGTTGAGCTAAGTCCAAAAACAAAATAAGAAAAATAAAGTGTAGTAGGTATGACTAGTCAAAAAATGGGGCGTTACGATCCTTACCTCTTTGGAAGTCATCGTAGAGGTACCATGTGTTGGTCCATGACCATAGTAGGATTGACCACATGTTGTGCAAACATGTCTCGATATGCGGCTCATGGGATGTCGGTCTATCCCACGAGTGGGTCACTCAGTGAACTTGTCACATATCACGACCATTCGTAGGATATTAAAAAATATCCCTAATTTCATGAAATATTGGAAAATTCCTCCCAAAGTTGTATTGTTGATTCCCCCTCCCAATATATCTTTCCAACTAAGAAAACCGCTAGTTTCACCAGATATTGTCGGTATCCATTTTTAATAACCACTTTATATCATATTATCAAGTTGTAACAAACAACACCCCTCATGCATCTTAATATAAACAAACAAGATGCTAAATTAAATAATATTATAATTCTAATAATGATCCCACCGGGATTACAGGGCCGACCAATCAATTTGTAGCATTGGATAGTGGAAGATCGAATTTATTAGTAATAGGGAAGTAAAATGCGTAAAAGACAACCCAATAAAGATATCAAGGAAACAAAGAATGTAAAAGACCGATAGTCCAATAGTCGGTGCAATGCTTAGAAAATATGAGAATTAAAGATATTTCACACCACAACATGTCGATCTGCAAATTTTAATAATGTAAATACAAGTATATCCATATAGAGCTCAGTTTTTCTATAAGCTTAATAAATTAAACTCCATAAAAATGAAAAATTAAAACCATTTCATGTATGGACTTACCTACCGTCCTATCAAAACAAACACCATTGATGTTTGAACCCAAATGAACATAAACAAAATTGGCTTGCTTTCCAATAACACCATATGATCATGTACATAGATTGGATTTGGATCATTCACAACATGCAATCAATTTCCTCTACTTACTCTACATGTATTCTTGCAGTCAATGGAATTAACAACATTTAGTTACCTTTTAGTGGTTTATATCTACTTTCTTTTTTCTCTTTACACGAGAGTGAAAAATCTCCATTGTTAAGTTTCAAGCATGTAATAGTTATAAATATACAGAGATAGTGAAACTTATATGATACCATCTCATGGTAATGATAACATATAGGGCATGTAAATAAGGATTTAGGTTTTCATCTATGTTCATATCAGTTCCAATACAATATTAAGATGCATTCCTTACATTATAAGAACTAAAATCACAATTATGAATGTTCCAAATATAACTCAATCAAAGAATATAAAATGTTGAAATAAATAATTAGTCAAGAAAGATTGATCTAACTAAATTATTGGTTCTAGGGATCCAAGAAAGATTTATCTCACTTTTCTTTGTTGTCATGGAGCAAGGTTTGATTGAATCTCAATACCCACCTAAGCCCCAAACTAACACATTTGTCTAAAAAGAAATAAGGCTTTATAAGTTCAATGATTTGGAGGTATAAATGTACCCTAGGGTTCAAAGATTATTCCTTGGAAGTAGTTAGGAGTGATATAAATCCATCCAATTATTTTGAGGTATGAGTATAACCTACGATTTGGAGGTTATTCCTTAGAAAAATCTAGGACTAATATGAATCCAACTTACGATTTGAAGGTATGAAATGAGCCTTTGATTTGGAGGTGTGAATACATCCCACAATTTAGAGGTTATTCCTCAGCCCACCCAAATAAAATAACCCCCAATATTTATAATACTATGTGAACTAAAAAATGCCCCTTTGACCCCTTAATACAAGGAAATATATTTTGAGTTTTTAAGCAGTATTTAAACCCCGAATATGAATAGACGTGATATGATATTTCCTCGCTAGTGAGCACCCTATGGTCTATCCCCACTAGTAGATGGTCCTATGGCACCAGAAGTTAATGGTTGTACCCCAATAGAGGACGAGGGCCCTTCCTAGTCAATAGCTATGTGTGGAAAACAATCAGTTGAGCTAGCGTTATAAATGTCTCCTATGCCAAGGAATCATATTATGTGCAAAAGGGACATTTGGCCTCGATAGAGCGATACGAGATTGAGGTAATTATGAGATGGAATCTATATTCCTAGAATTGGGACAATTTTGGGGCATCCCTATACCAATTCCCTATAAACCCAACATATCAAAATAGTTGACATGTTTTCGCATCAAAAACTCCGCATAAAGTTTCCGAAGGGAGTATAGTGGTACTTCCCTGTTGTTATGTGGGGGAAAGTCAAAAACCATATACCATCTATCCATCTAGTGATTTATGATTGGTTGAGAAATGCGCCACTCAATTGAAATATGTTCTCTTTTAGTTTCTGGAATGACTTATATCCCACGAACTCTAAAACATGAATATATTTTCTCTTTAGTTATTTTTAGCTTCTTCACATCATTGTAGCTCAAGCCATCAACATATTCTTGTCGTTTTCTTTCTGTATATGATGTTTTGTTGTACAATGCATCGTTCGAGCAACTGATAGTGTCTACAGTAGAATCTAATGATGTTGGCAAGGAGCAATGGAGTTCATCTCCACCGCTTCAAGCAACACCAATGTCTCTTAAATATTTGCATTTTTGTCCATTGCAACCACTACAATCATAAATACAATAAAAATATTATTAGAAAAATACACATAGTATAATGACATCTCTAAGTAATGAAAAATGTAAAACTAGTGTACAACAAATACCAACATGAATTATTTATAATTTATAATTTAAAATTGAACAACTTTTACATTAAAGAATAAACACTTAACATTTTTCCATCCTACGTTTATGTCGTGTATGTGTATTAATTTCAATTATGAGATGGATACATTAAATTCCCTATGTATATGTTGATTATGAATATTCTCTACCTTATTTTAAGGCTTGGATTATGAAGTTTCAACACAACTATAGGGTGTTGATAATTCCCTTGGAGGACGAACTCCAAGATTCTGGGTAGAGGCAAGGGAAAGAGCCTAAAGGAGGGGGAAGAGGGTGATATTGATGAATAAAATCCAAATATAGGTGCAAGGATTTTGATATATGTAATTTTTTTGTAGTGTGAAGTTTTTTAGACTCTATAAACCATTTAACATCTTTGATTATATGAAATTTGGGGCATATATGAATTCCACTTGATGTTATTTTAGTTGTATCCACTCTTTCTATATCATATGAGAGACTTTTCATAATGGTCTATAATGGTTTGGAATCTAGAATTCAGCATAATTACCAGTTTTCAAACTTTTAGGCCCATAAGGTTTCCATTGGATTCTATCATATATGATAGTATGCGATCGACATGTAATCAAACACATTAACCTCCCTATGTATCTTGATGTTGGTAGAGTCTATTGTTGAACTCCTTTTCCGTGACCTTAACCAAAATGTACCATTCACTCAAGTGAAAACATTTATTAAGAATGTGAAGCTTCTCTACCTTATTTTAACACTTAGATTAGGAAGTTTCATCAAAACTATAAGGTGTTGACTAATGTCCTTAAGGATCAACTTTGATATTCTGGGTAGAGACAAGGGATACAGCCTAAAGGAGGGGTAAACATTGTGATTGATGGATAAATTGCTAATATTGACAAGGATTTTGATATTTTATTATTTCTTGTGGAATGAATTTTTTTGGACTCTCCATTCCATTTAGGGTCTTTGTTTATGTATTTTGGGAAAGATATGAATTCTAGTTGTATTTTTTTAAAGTTGTATGCAACCTTGCTATATACTTGAGAAACTTGGCATGTTTGTGAATACTGGTTTGGATTCAAAATGATGTTCATGAATATATATGAATCTTGTGAAATTGATTTATTTTTGAGTAAATTGGGGTTTGGTTTCTTTTGGGTATGAAAATGAATCAAGTTATAGTTTAATTTATTTTAAGACATAGAAATTAAAAAATTTATGGTATCAATTCATTTAAATACCTAAGAATGAGGATATTGACCCCCAAGGTGGAAAATGGATTCCCTTCTCACCCAAATCACTATGATTCACTATTGTGGAGAACATGATAGACTTGGCTTGTTTTGTTTTCTAGAACATAACACAAAAAAGTTTTAGAGAACATAACGTGCACATTTTTTAATAAACTATCCTTGCATGCTCGAGATTTATTTGGATCATTTATTACACCAATAGATGTTTAGATATTATCTCATATTTTGGACTTCCTTGAGTGGATTAACAAGACTAACTTGAATGTAACAAGTGTACAATGTAAATTCATTGGATGGTGTCGGTATCTTATTATGTTTAAATCCATCTTAATTAAGATTTAAATAAGATGAAGTTAAAAATTCATTATTTAATTATTTATAAATCTTTAATTCACTAAATTTTTATACTTAGTATTAGTTTTTGTTTTTTTTATTATTATTTATTAAATAGTAGACTTTTTATGTTTTGTTTTCTTAGCTTAATATTTATGTTATAATTTAAATGAATATTTATAAGGATTTGGTAATTAGTTTAATGTTTAGTATTTGTTTAAGAGCCACCTATCTCTACAAAACTAAGTGACTAGTTACACCTATCAAAAGTCCTTCAACTTAGTGGGCTCACCCTCAAATCTATATTTTACTGTACTAAATCTAATAATAATCATGTTTTTCAAATTATAACTTTTACTTTTGAAATTGAAAACCACATTTATGAAATCCAAATCACAACTTTTGAAACCAAAGGCCACACTTTTTTATTTGAAAATTCCACTTTTGCAAACTACACCTTTTGGAATAAAAAATTCTGGGGTTCAAAATGATTTAGATATTGAACTTTTAAAATTGGAAAACTTAATTCTCCACTTTTTATTTTTCAGAAGAAAAAATACCAGCGTTTGTTATTCATATGAATCAAAAGACATCTTTTACAAATATCAGAATGATGATATTCTGTTCCAAGTCCATGCATCTACCAAAGTAGATATCAATACAAAGCAGCAAAAATATCAAATACAATTCTGCAATATAAGAGCCAGATCCCAGAACCAAACAGCAACAACTGAACCGCAGCCAAAGCAAAATGGGAAAGTCTAATCATAGCAGACTTTCTCCACTTTTTAAATATTTTATATTTTAGAAATGTTATTTTTTAACTTTATAAAATGTGTTTTTACATAATAATAATAATAATAATAATAATAATAATAATATAGTCTAGATTAGAGATGGTTGTCTAAATTTAATAAAATAAAATAAAGATAGTTTAAACTAACAAAATAAAAATTACATTGCAAAGTCATGATAATTTATTTAGCAAGCTGATGCCCACTTGGTTTTTTGAGAAAAAAAAAACATTTAAACCATGGCTTTATTGCCTGGAACACCAAGATTTCCAAAACATTTCTCCACAATAAGTCATACAAAATTCAAAAGGAGATGACATCGGTCAAGGAGAGAGCGGGACTGGTGGAGCTACTAGGTCAAGGAGAGAGCCGGAGTCGTGGAGCTACTACATGTGTTCTACTCGATAGAAGTGAGTTTTGGGATGATATATATATTTTTATTATAAAAGATGTCAGTGTGTTGATTGCAGAGAAATAGTTTTTGGTATAATGTTTTTTTAGAGCATTTTATTTGATTAAAATAGCTAGAGTAATTGAGAGGCTTGAATCTCTCTTCACTATGCAGAGGGTAACAATCATTCCTCCCAACCACCCAAGTTACAATCAATAGTATATAAACTTACTAATTCTGATGTGAATATGATTAATCACCTATCACAAGATTATTCATTCTAATGTGAATAATGGCTTACAACAAAACCAAACCATAAGAAAGTAAGTGGTTTCTCTAAGCAAGTAAATAGGGATTTTAGACTATTAATAGAATTAAATTCAGTGATCCTATGCTAAAGACCCAAGAAAAAAGTGCTAAATTCCATCAAAAAATTATAAAATATTTATTACAAAGAACAAAACCAGGCCATCCAAAACAGCATAACCAAAAAAACCTATAAATAAGAGTCAAACTGTATTTAAAAAAAAATACTCAGCCTATGGCAAACTGATAGTAACAACCCACACATAACCAACTCCCAAATAACCAACATCTACAGTGTTCATCACATATCCATTACCAGCTACCAAATAAGCAACATCTAAAGTTCATCACAAATCCATTACAGAAAACAAAATTGAGTGAAAGAAAATTAAAAGATATACATTCTTCTGGCCAAACATACTTTCAGTTTGAGCAGAGAAAACTGATATGGCTTCTTCCATCAAAGAATTATAAAATATTTATTGCCTGAAAGAACAAAACCAGGCTATCCAAAACAGCATGCAAAAAAACCTATAAAAAATAATCACACTGTATTTAAAAAAAAATAATACTCAGCCTAAGGCCCAACTGATAGTAACAGGCCACTATTATCAAGCTGCCAAATAACTAACATCTAAAGTGTTCCAGCTACCAAATAAGCAACATCTAAAGTTCATCACAGATAACAAAATTGAAAAAAAAAATGAAAAGAAATACATTCTTCTAGCCCCCAGATACTTTTTGTTTGAGCAAAGAAAAATAATATGGCTTCTTCCATCAAAGAATTATAAAATATTTATTGACTGAAAGAACAATACCAGGCTATCAGAAACAGCATGCCAGAACAAAACCAGGCTATCAGAAACAGCATGGCAAAAAAACCTATCAAAAAGAGGTAGACTGTATTTAAAAAAAATACTCAGCCAAAGGCTCAACTGATAGTAACAAACCGCACATAACCAGCTTCCAAATAACCAACATCTAAAGTGTTCATCACAGATCCAATAACCAACATCTAAAGTGTTCATCACAGATCCATTACCAGCTACCAAATAAGCATAACCAGCTTCCAAATAACCAACATCTAAAGTGTTCATCACAGATCCAATAACCAACATCTAAAGTGTTCATCACAGATCCATTACCAGCTACCAAATAAGCAACATCTAGAGTTCATTACAGATCCATTACAGAAAACAAAATTAAAAGAGAGAAAATAATAAAAGAAATTTTTCTGGCCACCGGATACTTTCAGTTTGACGGATACTTTCAGTTTGACCAGAGAAAAATAATATGGCTTCTTTCAGCAGCAGGGCCCGCAGGGCCTGTTTGGATACTCCATCTTATAAAATCTGTACTTACCTATTCTGGAGTGCAATATATTCTATCCTAAATACCTAGAATGGATACCGAGAAGCATTGTTACTTGCCTTCGAATAGATTCTTCGGATAATAGTGTGGAGCGCCTTGGTCGAGCCTCGTCTGCTGCTGTTGTTGGTGTTCCGTGGGAATCAGGTGCAGCAGTTGCATCGTATAATTGTCTTCCACTTCAATACTTGGATAGGTTATGCTACCTTCGGGTTTATAACTGCTCCAATCCAGTGCTATCCCCAAATCATTATCATGGGTACAGCCTTCCTCAGTCTTCGGAGGCTCGTCATGATCAGCGTCCCACCAGGTGATCAATAACTTCTCTTCGGCTGCTTCCTCTTTTGATACAGCCGCCGCAACCAGCTGAGTAGCTTCCTTACCTCCTGTATGCGCAGTCTTCTTTGCAGCTTCCACACCTCCAGCTGGCTGCGAAGCCTTCGTCTCCCCAGCCTTGGCTGTTAATTCTTTGTTAGAAGCTGTAGCGCATTTTGTGACCTGATCAAACATTTTAATCACGAATGAGACGGGAGGCAACATTGGCAGTAGATTTCTACAGTTATCGTAAAACTCCGAAAGTCTATTGGACTGGCAGTAGAATCGTCCATAAATATGGTTGAAAGTAACATCAGTATTTTTGGGTCCAAAGGTATCCACCAGCTTGCACATGAGATGGTTCATTACCCCATAGATTTTAAAGCCTTCTTTCACGAGCAACTCTAGTGCGTAGTGAATGACACAATTTTCTGCCACGTGACTTCCCTTAGGAGTGCAATCGAAGAGTCTATTCACGAGATTTTCAATAGGTGGCAAACAAAATAAGGCGTGTGGAACGACGTTGAAATCCTTTATTCTCTGATTGTGCCAAGTTTCAGACAGAATGTCACACTTGAAAATATGGTACAGGCAAACAAAATAAGGCGTGTGGAACGACGTTGAAATCCTTTATTCTCTGATTGTGCCAAGTTTCAGACAGAATGTCACACTTGAAAATATGGTTGTACCGAATTCTGCATTGCAGATAAGAAGAGTACTTACGAACCCATAGAGAGCAATCGGTGGCAAGGGGGCTGGAGCGATCGTTGAAACATGACGACGTATTAGCTAGGGAGCATTGTATCTCATGTCTAAATTCAAAGGAAATGCTGGGAGAAGCATGAGTATTCATCAATCGATGAATGAGGGCCAAGGCTTTGACAGCGACCACCCAGTCTTTTGTGGAGCTTAAACGCCCGTCGAGCACACATGTTAGACGTTCTTGTGACTCAGAGGACTCTGTACTTGCTGCCAAGGCGGTCAGGACGTGTTCTTCCTTGGGAGGAATGTCGTTCCTCTCAGTCGCTTTCAGAACCGCTATGCCAATGGAACCGTTCAGCTTTGCAAAGCCTATCGAAGCAACATCCCTTACTCCTTTCCACCACTTGGAATCCATCTCCAGGCCTTCCCCTGTGCTTATCGCAGTTGAATCAAGGGGAATAATACTGAAACTCACAATCTCGCTGGGAAATGCGATCTTACAGGTAGATTACTGAAAAGAGTTAAAAGATTCAACGCAGATAACTCGTCGCTTGATTTGAACGCACAGTCCTCAAATGTAGAATAATATAGTTCGAACGATTCTTATTTATGACGCTCGGAGAGAGTTCGAATTTTACGGTCAAATTGTCCGTCCATCACACGCAATTTGCCCGTCAAATAAGGCGACAAATAAGGATAACCCGTCACAGAATCTGCCTAAAATGTTTGGTAAAATAGTTTTGCGGGATGAATTGGATTTTAAATTCCAACCTTGTTGGGAGTTGGTTAAACTTAATACTAGCAGGAATATTTTATATGGTTTTCCTAGATGGTAGGAGATTGGGCCAAGTGTATTATCTAGATTGATTTTATAGTTGTTATTCAAAATTTTTAATAAACAATTATAAAAATAGCTATGTGATAACTCCACTTTGTTGTGATGAAAAAAAAAGATAGCTCATGTGATAATCACAATTAATGGTATGGTAATGTGTAGATCCTGTGATAGTGAAATTCCATCTAGCAACTTAGCGTTGAGTTAATGTGCACAAGGCTTAGTGGCATCGTAATAATAATTTTGTGGTACTTAACTTGCCGCGTTCAACAACCACCATAAATTATGTGGTTCGGCAAGCTAGTTAATCATTTTTAGTAAAAGAGTTTTGAAATAAGGTATAATTTTGTATAAGGTAATAAGGTACGTCTTCACCAACCACAAATTAAGTGGTTGTGTTACTAAGTTAATGGATAACCCTCGTAAAATGTGGATGATATTATTAAAAACAATATTTATTGGAAAATTTTAATTTTATATAAATAGGATATTTCAAAAAAGGGACAAAAACTTGAAATTAAATAAGGCAATGTAAAGTTTAAAGAAATTCAAAAAATTAACAAAATTTTAGTATAGATTGAGTGGGGTATGTGTCTATCTAGACTTTAGAAGTCAAATTAACCAATTTGGTTTAGTGTCCCAGAAACAAGGGGTCTTATACACTAATTTGGTGTTTGACTAAACCAACATAGATCCATCTTAAACACAGACCAACCAAGTATTTATATTTTTTATATTGTGTTTGGAACTTTTGGAACATATCTCCCCCATAGTAGGTTGTAGAGCACCTCTCCATGCAATTAGATGATGATGATGGTGGGTTTTTGAATTTGGGATCATGAGGTTTGTGATAGTAAATTCATTAGAAGATAAGAGGAGATGGCATTATTGGAAGTTAGTACATTCATGTGGCTAATATAGTGAAGCATGGTGATTACATTAAATATGGATCATATAAGTCAATCAATGTATTTTAAAGGATGTCTGGTTATATTAGATTTAATGGTTAGTGGAACAATTGGTAGGTGATGAATAAATAATCCAACTGTTGGTATATGTTGTCTAGTAATCTACATTAACAAAATATGTCAATATAAAACAAAGGTGACATATGTAGTCTAATAATCCAAGTGAATATCACTTAAAGAGTTATGGGTAAATTGTTACTAGAGAAACCTTAGTGAACAAAGAATAAACCATGAATGACTATGGTCTACAGGTTTCACCAGTATCTTTTTTGGGGACTCAAAATGTTTTCCTTACCTTGTTAGGAGAGTAATGTATCTCCTAGACCCTTCGTGATGTTTAATGGACATAAACATGGCTTAGTTTGGGTGGATTATTCATTCAAGTGATGGCATGTCACTCTTACCTAGGAGCTTGTTAACTTGATCAGGGTAGAGAAAAACACATTGGGTGCACACAATGAGGATTCATTTCAATTGCTTGATATGGAGAGGTACCTACCTACTAGGAGAAGTATAGGGAACTTATTCCTTGGAACCTAGGACTAGGTGATGTATTCCTTAAAGGTTGGAAACTTGACTTGAGGATGTATGGGTTGAGGAGCATACCTCATGAAGTTTGGTGATGGACTGAGACACATATGTTGAGAAGGATCATTGGATATTTGTAACCGTCATTGTCATATAAGAGAATAATGTTGAGAATAGGAGAGGACATGTGGGACACAATTAATGGAGGGGAACCTTACATGTTCAAAGACATTTTGATAGTAGACCACCATGAAATATGGAGCACTAGGGTAATAGTTTTTTTGGAGAGAACATCATCGTGGAGGAGGGGTACTGAGCCCATCAATATCATGCTTGGAAGACATTCCATTTTGGGGGTTGGATAAACCCCAATTTGACACATGCACATCTTTGTATTATATAACAATGCATGCCAGGTTTCCTTGCAAGTTATTTGTATGGAATTTTGTCCTTCTTTTATGATATTCTTGGTCACCCATTGTATATATAAAGGAACATGAGAGATATTGTATTCATTATCATCATCATACTATATATATATATATATATATATATATATATATATATGTAATTTTCTTGGATAGATTCATAAAGAACTTGTAGGATCACTACAACAAATCCTGGAACTAGCGTCCCATTTAGCGTCCTTTTTTAGTGTAATTTGTTTTTACATTGAGTGGTCAAACTAGACGCTAAATGGGACGCGTCATGGACAAAACTTAAAGTGTCCCAAAAAACATCATTTTTTGTTTCCTAAATAGCATTCTTTATGACGTCCAAAATAGCGTCTCTTTTTTTTTTCTTCCAGAATAGCGTCCAACTTTGCTTCCTAAACAACGTCAAGGTTTGCTTCCAGAATAGCGTCCAACTTTGCTTCCTAAACAACATCGAGGTTTTCTTCCTAAATAACGTCCTACTTTGCTTCCTAGCGAGTGTTCGCTTTTGCTTCTTAAATGACACCCCCGTTAGTGCCATATTTGCATCCTTAATAGCACCATGTTAGTATCCAAATTAGCATCCATTTTTGATACCACTTTAGCATCCCATTTTGCACCATGTTTTACTTCCAAATATGTGCGAATTTTCACTTCCAAATTTGCACCAATTTTTGCTTCCTTTTTTGCATCATGTTTTGCTACCAAAATGACGCCAAATATTTCTTCTATTGTTGCACCATATTTTTCTTCCTATGTAGCGCCATGTTTTGCATCCAAAGTAATGTCTTATTTTGCTACCATATCAACACCATGTTTGGCTTCATCATTAGCGCCATGTGTTGCATCCTTTTTAACGCCTAGTTTCATGTCTCTCATGTTTTGGTCACTAATTTAGTCATTTTTATTATTTAACCGATATTATAATATCATTAGGGCATGGAGGAATCGAATCACCAACCTCCTGCTTGTAAGGCAGGTGCTCTTCCATTGAGCTAGAACCCTTTAAGAATTTGAGAACCTAACTTACAAAGTCCTCTATAATGGTAAAAAGGATCAATACACAACTTTGAGTATCTGATGGTCGAACAAGGCAACAAAGAAAGAGGATTTTGTAATACCAAAAAGGACACTCATCAACATCAATAGTGTTGCATGTATCAGAAGATGACAATGTAATAGTACCAATTTGGTTACCTAAAATCATGTAGCTTGGGCATTCTGGTTATATTAGGACCTAATAAGCCATGTGATTATGTAACGTCCCCAACCCTCCGATCGACGAAGAGGACGCTTCCATACACTAACCGTCCGGGAAACTAGCCCAATGAACATGTACATACATATAAAAACTGAAATAAAATGCTTGGAAGTAAAATCATGCAAAGATGCATAATGGTTTAACATACAACAAAAGCAAAATCATACATTCTAGCATTCAACATGTTCACCATAATTCATTAAACATCAAATATGATTGCAGAAATGAGGTAGTCAAGAATACTTATCTTATGAAAAACTCATCCCGCAACCAGCTATGTCGCTACAATGTTCCACCCAACCATAGGCCACTATTCTCATCAATCTCTTAGCAACACTGCCACCCCCAAGCTGGGCATGATTCCCCAAGGAATAAGGGACTAAGCAGGCTTACACATAGCCAAGGATACACAAATCAGCGAAGCCCACACAGTAGGGTTTATCAAGCCATCAAGGAGCTGGGAAAATCTAAATACTAAACTGGTGAGCTCATTGAAGAGCTAAGGACTCCTACACCAGAACTAGCCTGAATTCTAGGACACCCACAAACACCCAACACTAGGAAATCAGTCCCTTCTCTGCTACACAGTCCCTCAGGCCCTGACCCCCCCTTTCTAGTGCTACTCCGGGGTTGTGGAGAACAAATCCAACCCTCTAGCTTTGTCTATGTGGCTCCCAAACACCCTAGGTTTATCAAGCAAACCAAGTCTTCATCCCACTCCAACATAGTCTGAAGATCGACCACTACATACATGTAGCAAAACAAGGTATTCACAACTTGACAGGGAAAAATCAATCCCTGAGTCATTCTTGGCTATATCATGGCCAAAACGACTCACTCATACCCCACAGCAGCCCGAGGCACAGGTGAAACCACAGCAACAAAATCATGGGGAAAACAACAGCCCTGAACACTAAAACAACGAGAAATGCACAGCCCGAAAATGGAAGAAGGAAACACACACACAGTCTGAAATGGAAGAAGAAATTGGACTCTCAACAACATCCAAAAATCGTGGGAAGAACGAAAGCAACCCAAATCGTGGGTTAAACCAACAGCAAGCCAGAATTGTGGATGAAAACCACGACGATTTCACATACACAGCAAAAATCATGCCCTTGAGGCCACTCTTCCAGCTCAATACATGAACAAAACCAAAGGAGAATCCCCGACCGGTGCGTGAGGAAAAACGATGGGAAAACTGTGTGTGGAAAATAGAACGTCTCTCTACGTGAGGATGGAATTCCCCAGACCACAATCGTGAAGATGAAGACCAGGCCGACTGCCTGCATGAGGGGAATGATGGCTTCTGCCGCTGGGTATGCATACCATCAGAGCTAACAATAGCCTTCCATATTGATGCCCGCCATGCCCACATTTCCTCAAGCAGTAACTGCCCTCAACTAACGCCTACCCAAAGGACTTGGTGGCTGAAAGAGACAAGAAGGTGGTTGACACATGGCACTTTACCAATGGCTCCCATGGTTAGACAATTCCGCCCCCATCCTTAGGAAATCATTCCCTTTTCATTATCGTTGCACCTACATAAATGGTTGTAGGTTTTTGATTAATTTTGCATATTTACATGACGCCAAAACTATAACGTGTCGGATAGCACGATATATGATTGGCAACGATTCCAATCGTCGAAACATAACACAACCAAATCGATGGTGGGGCTTTTGTTTTTAGCTCCACACCACAATTAATTACAATATATACATCATGTATATTTTAATGCAAATGGGGTCAAAACCGAGGTATTAAAATCCCCTCCCCCTTGGAATAACACCGTCCTCGGTGTTCCAATACATATGAATACATATACAATTTACACATCCAAAATTTCAAAATTTTGCAGATATGTCCCACGTTCAATTATTTACTTTGAACTTTCAGTACAAAGACCCTTGGCTTCCATGAGCTTCTCCTACTGGATCTCAGCTTTCGGCTCACCCCCAAGTCTAGGAACTTTGTGGCTGTTAACCTCTTGATGTTCCCTTGTTGGGTAGTCCCGGCGGCAATGTTGTCCTTTGCATTTCCAACATTTTGCTGGCTGCTTCATCTTTACCTGCTCAGTTTCCTTTGATTCTTCATGCTTAGAAAGTTTCTTAATGGACCGTTTGGACAAATATCCCATCATTGACCCACTTTCCTTGCCTTTATGGATTGCTCCCAGAAGGATTTTGACCTCCTTTTGCAAACGAATAGAGTCTTGCAAAATCTGGTGGTTCATCTCATTCTGCCTTTTCTGCATCTTGAGCATCTCTCCAAGATTCTCTTAGGTCTTGGCAATCATTTGGAGAATACTTCCAACCAAGTCCAACAACTTTTGGTATGCTGCCATGATCAATGTGCACCACTGGATTTCACCTTTCACCTGTGAAATGCATCATTAAAACTATGTTAGACCAAGCATAATATAGGCATTAATATCAGTCAATTAATTGCCCAATTGGCATGACAGTCCAAGTCTCATCAAGGAGACTTTCATATTTTTCATGCCTTCCCAACAGACACATGAGCTCATTCATGTCCATTCTTCGGCAAGGAATTAACCATTCCAGCATTCACAATTTACTTTAAGCAAATACACACGTTCTATTTTCAGTCATACATGCATTCGACAACCTTTTGTTTTCTCAATGCATATATATATATATAATAAAAAAGGCAAGAGAGAGTAGCAATAGTTTTTCCCCTCTTTGTTTTGTTCCATCTTGGAACCCACACCACCGCTATGGATTTTCATGCTCTCAGGCTCTTTCACTTCACTGTGAATGCTGGACCAATCCCTCTTGGTCATGACACTTAGTGTCTCTGGTCTATTTCAGACCTCTCAACCATGGAGCCTCCCCACATGGTTTGTCTACAACTCTTGGCTGCTAGGACATTCACAGTCTCACTAGTGCCTTTTTCATTACTGCTCATTTTGAGTGCTTCAGGACAGTCAGATGTCCACATGCACCCCTAGGATTCCCTCATAGTCCTCGCTCCCAGCGATACCTATATTCAAACATTGAATAGATTCACATGTTTAGTTTATTCTCATCGGTTTGTCTCTAAAAAAGAGTTATAAGATTATAACCAAACCATATACATAAGTATATTCATAAGAAAGAAGTTGCAAGATAATCCAATACTTATCTGTATTGTGCATTTCCTCTCTGGTCCATAGGGTCCTGCTTCACTCTGCAAGACTTGGGATTTCCTATGGACTTGGATGTTAGGTCGGCACGCAGGCTGCTCCACAACATCAAATAATTAATGTCCAGCCAGTACACCTTCACACCGACTGGGCTTGGAACTTTACCACGACTATTTCTAGGTCTAGAATCTGCTATGGATCCCCAGGCATATAACATCCCAACATACACTTATACCAACATACACTTATATCAACAATAATTCATACACTTATATCAATAATAACCCTTACTCAGCAACCCCTCACAACAACTATTAACCCTTACTCAGCGTTATTTCTCTAAAACTGTAATCATATTTCCTATCATTCGCTATCAAGTATTGAAACAAAAGGAGTGCGTCCACTCCCTAGGGTGTAGTCAATATTGGAAACCCTTCCATGATCTGGCATCGAAAAAGTGTGCACCCTTTTCCAGTGTGCCATGTAGGCCCTACTCATACTCAAGCAATATACCATAATGGAAATAAAATCAAGACATGCTCCACATATTGAATTTAACAATTGACATGCATATTCTTGGCTAGGGTCACTTAACACTTATCCATTTGCCGAGGCAGTATTCCTTCATTAAGGAGGAATGGGAGCTCTCTTCTCTGAGTTGACAGTCCCTCGGTTTGCCATCCCAACTCCTTTTTACATTTCATATTCACACATGTCTTACTGACATAATCTATACCATCTCACTCATGTTTCTTACCAAACATGTAGTGCAAATGAGACATTTCCAAAATGTCCAATGGAGTTTTCCTCGAAACCCATTCCAAGATAAGGGAAAACCTTCCCATGAAGTTTGGCTCCTGCAGGCCATCACACATGATTTTCCTGTAGTGTGTACCCCTGGAACCTTCATCAAATAGCCAAACGGTCAATCATTATCTGATAATACTATCCAAATTGATTGTCCATAACCAAGCAAATGACATTAGTAATTAGATTCAATAGGGATTGCAACTCTGTTTACTACAAAAATTGATTTGCTTGGCAATGAGGTCATCCTCACTTGTGGGTCTCTTGTAATCAGCACCATCATTTCCATTATGATTTTATGCTTACTAGCATAACATGGACACCCACTTACAATGCGTCCTCCTGACACAATTCTATGTAAGTGTTGCAGCTGCAACAATTTTCCCAAAATTCCAAAAAAATTTCGGGACCCTCCTTTTGCTTAGATTAGTTTGATTTTCTTCTTTGATTTGATCTGATGTTTTTTCAGAAAGGCCTTTCTAATGCTTTGGATTGATCTACCACTTGTTTTAGTTTTTCCTCTAACGCTTGAAACAATCCACTGTGTGTTCAAATTTTATCGTTGCTTTTTATTACGTTTTCAGCATGTTTGAATCAGAAGTTTATTTGCTTGCAGCCCCGTCGTTGTGGAAGGATAATCAACTTTGGCTTCGTTATTTTCTTCGATGCTTTTGGTTTAATCGGCTGATATTTCGTTTTACGTCAAAACATGTTACTACTTTGGTCTCCGCCGTTGCGGATGGCAGATCGCTAAGTCTGCCGATCGTCGCTTTGACTTGCCGGACCCCGCTTTGTTAATTTCTTCGATCCGTAAGTTTACCATTCCATTGTTGCGGAAGAAAGAAACACTAACCTTGTCGACCTTTCATTGGTTTTCTCTTCCGATTCAAACCTTCCATAGTGGATTGTGATATCCTTTATGCCTCTGTCATTGCGGCTCCCTTTTCACTATCGCTCTGATGCGCTATTGGTTTTTTTCCTGGTTATCCCTACGGATAGATTAGTGGTTTGGTCACCCGACATTGCGGAAGGAATTATCTTACATCCTCCAATCCAGAGTTGTCCACCGTTCGATATTTTGTTCCCCGCCACATGTGGTTTACTATATATAGGTATGGGGTCGGGTTTGTTTATTATTCTATTACTATTGTCGTTTCGACTTGCTCACTGTCGCTCTAGTTGTGCTTTCATTCTCTCGAACTTGCAAGGACCCCGTTGTCAGTACCCACGTCCAGGTGGCTCAACTGTGGAATATTGACCGCCCTTCTTCCCGCCGTCCACACAGCGTTGCTAGGTAGGCTCCTCATTGCATTATCCCGTTCTGCTCGAAGCTGTTGGTTGAATTTTTCTATGGTTGGGGTTTTCCACGGCCTTTTTCCCTTGGCCCGTTAGTTACCCGCCTATATATTGAGGATTTTTTGTAGTATTACTGTCCGCGAGAAGGGGGGGGGGCGTTTTGACCCACCAGGTAGTTTTTCCCCCACTGTCGTTTGATTGCGACCCTGCATTTAGTATATGGGGGTCTGGTGCAGATGGCCATTACGCTGTCTGCACCAATCCGCCCTGTGTGATGATGCTTTTGTAGGGGCTGGTTTCATGGTTTTCCTGTGGCGCTTGGTGGTTGCTTCCCCCTTTTGTTTTCATGCTACCCGTATCCTTCAGACCAATCGTGTTTCGCTGCGCTGGTCCGCGCAAAATCGGTTCACGGCTGGTTTCGAACCAAATCCGGTGGAGGGGGATATATCACTACATACAGTTATTGATCATAGTTTGCACAGACGACGTTTCTTCCTGAAAATGCACAGTGAGAACTTGCATAGTCTCCCCTATCATTCCCGCGCAACACGATGATCATGGCACCCGCAGATGGCCCGAGTTTCCTTCACTTTTATGTAGATTTGCTTCCCACTCAATGTTATTGATAGAATTGTTTTAGTAGCAGATAGCGGTGTTAGCTTGCACACCTTTTACTTCATTTAACTAATTGCTGTCAGGGTAAACATAGTTAAAGTAAAATGTTGCATATATTGTCTTAATGTTTGCAACGTAGTCAGGAATGTCTTAATGATGATAATTGCATGTATAACAGGAAGATTCCGAATTCAATATGTCAAAGCGACAAAACAAGAAGGCCCATGTGGTTGAAGAGGACCCTCAAGTGGAAGTTATTACCAAAACTGAATACATCTATGAAGATACCAAGTGTATACCTGGTGTAGAACCCGAGTATCAATGGGGAGAGATATACAGGCTGACCACGCGCCGAGAGGTGCCTGATATGGGCTTGGAAGAAGAAGGCATTTATTCCAACATAGAGAGATCTTCATTGATGAAGATTGCCACCAGACCAGATCTATTCCCATGCTCTGAAGTAATTGGTTGGATTCTGCCCCGGGTAGATGTCACCACAATGATCCAGGAGAATGTCAACAAACAGGGCTATGCTGCCTATAGCCTTGGATATGTAGCCCTGGCCTACCACCTACCAGAAGCACAAGTATTTTTGTCCGATGATTGGTTGAACAACATTAGAATGGACCTTGTGGAGACCCTTAAAATAATGTTGTTATCTGGAAAACATTTCAGAACTAGGGAAACAGGAGAGTATGGCACAGCAAGCTTAAGGGCCCCTTACAGGTTCATAACTTTAATGCTTAACAGGATTTTTGGAAGAGCTCATGGCAGGTTCTTCAAATTAGAATGGATGCCAATTATTTTTTATGTTGCAACCTAGGGGACCATTTTTAACTGGGCCAACATTGTATCAAATAGTTTTTCAGCTTACATGGCCTCGGCTTTGGGAGGAGTGTCCCAGAAAAGATCTGAATTTTATATGAGTTCCATACTTGTCGATTGTATATTGTGCAATCAACCTTTCCATGGCCTCAGGTGCATCTGGGATAGGGAAAGGATGCCTGTTTATGCTGCATACAAGCCACTGTGGGCGCACAAGTACCACAGTCATTACCGAGAAATCTGTGAACAGTTCATCATGCCACTGTATACGCTCATTTTCCTGAAGGAGTGTGACTGCATGTCAGAAGAGGCATTGTGGGTTATTGAGGATTATGCAGATTATTATTTGACCGAGGATGGCCTATACTTCAGAATGTTTGGAGGTTCCAGAGCACCCTCCCTACTGCCCATATGCGCCACTGACTACATCATTCACAAGGAATTAGTTAGGCAAGTCTTCCTGGATGGCATAGGAAGATTTCTATTTGAGCATAAGAAGGCTGCCTATCCTCCTTTGCCCTTCAAGTTAGGAAGTTACAAGTTCACCAGAGTGAAGAAAGCTGATGAGTTTGTAGAAGAGTTGGAAAGGTTTCATTTTGGTGATATGCCCTTCCATAGAAGTGACTCCCGCGGTAAAGTAGCTGAACACTGTAAAGAAAACAACGTACATTTTGAATACACCCACCATTGGGATAGAGAAGAATCTGTCTTCCGAAGTGCATTAAACATAACAGCTTTGAGGAGAAGGTTCAAGAAGAAGATCACCACCAAAGGTGGGAAGGGAGATGAACAAGCAAAAGCTGAGGACGAAGCCAAGAGAAGAAATGAGGAATCCCAAAGGATGGCACAAGAAGCTGCAGGGTGGTTTCAGGGAGAAGAAGAAGAAAAAAGAAGAGCTACCCAAGAAGCAACCAAAAGGGAAAAAGAAGATGCTAGGAATGAAGAAGAAGAAAATAAAAGAAATCTTGAAGAGGAGCTACAGAAGCAAGAAGCAGAGAGGCTAAAGGTGACGCAGATAGAGACAGAACAGTTAGCCTCTGACATAGTTGGAGGACAGACCCAGGACATGGAGAACCCAGAAGTACCTGCTGCCAGCACCCCCGGACAATCTGTGATCCCCACCCTTAAATTGGTCCCTTTTGAATAGAAGGTGGGTGAAGAAATACCTGATTTTAACACTGTGTTCTATGATAGGGAGACAAAGAGGATAGTGAAGAGAACAGAAAGGAAGGTTGAAACTGGAGGTCTACCTGGGAAAATGATAATGGATACACCCGTTGTGTTTGGAACAGACCAAGATCCAATATTCACCATTAGATCCGGAGCTGCACTGATTCAAGCTTCGGAAGATAATGTGGACAAAATTATGATAGACTTGGAGCAATCCAAGAAGTCCTCTGCTCAACTGAAAGACACATTGAGAAAGGAGATAGAGGAAAGCAATAAGATAAAGAGGAAATATGAGGACATGAAAAGGGAGATGAGGTCCTCAAAAGATGAACTGCAACTCCTCCAAGTGGAGAGACAAGCTAGTGAAGATACACAAGAGCGTCTGGAGAAAATGCAGCAAGAGTATCAAGAACTAAAGGTGGAGAAGGAATAGCTACTAGGAAGGATAGAAGACTTAGAGCTGCAAAAAACCACCTGGGAGGCAAACGAAAAGCAAGCTCAAGAACAAGAGAGGAAACTTCAAGAACATATCTCTTCTCTAACAACCGCTTTAGAGGCAGCAAAAGAGCAGCAGGTCAATCTCCAACCCTTCAAAGAGCATGTGCTGGCGCAAAAGGCCAAGATGCTGCAGCTACAAACTGCCATAGAAGAAGAGAGATGAAAAGTTTTGCAAATAGATGGTCAATTAGAGGAGATTCTGGAGACTTCCTCTTATTTCGTTGATAGATCTCAGGATGTCCTGGAAGTCCTGACAGTAAGAATGAAAAGGCTGGAAAATAATGAAGAAACCCCAGCAGAGCTTCCATCAAAGGATCGACGGGCCCTCAAGCGGGATTATGATTTAGTAGAGTTTGCTATAAACACAGCAGAAGATTTCAAAAAGGCTGTGAGAAAGACTAAAGGAGCATGCACATAATTTTGCAGAAGGCTCCTGATTACATACAACCGGTACCAAGTAGAGGCCGAGTAGAGGATAGATGTTTTCCCGGACCACAACTCATTTGTGGAGATGTTGCAGAAGAGGTATCAAGAGGAAGAAGCAAAATTACAGCATATTAAGGCCCTTGACGATCAAGTTTTAAGAAGTGAACTAGATCATTCCACCATCAGCGTGCAGTTATTGGAGGATCAACTTCGGTTGAGTGCAGCCAGGATTGAGGCCATAAAGAACCAGGCTGCAAAGTTCGAAATAAACATTCAGTTTTTGGAACCTTGCACGTTTGAAGGAATTGCGTCTGAGGCTTTGGCGTGGAAGAAAGTCCTAAATACCCAAGCCGAGCCCTCCTCTTGAATAATCATTCACTTTTGTATGTAACGATTTTGTAAACATTAGAGGAAAGTCAAATCTTGGGAGGTGAAAAGTTGGGAAGCCCAAGGGTCATTTGTGGGCAGCCCAACAGTCTCATCTTTTTGTATAAATATAGAAAACTTAGAGGAAGAAGGGCCTTTTTCCCAGTGAGACATGAAAAGCGATATTGTAAGAAGAACTATTTTTTTTTGCAATAAAGAATTATTGTTTGCTTGTTGGAGAAATATTGGTGGGACTTTCAAATGTTGTGTTGTGGATTGCGGAAAGATAAACTATTTTGTTTTTCCAGCTTTTGTCCATAAACCGTGAGATCGTTCTAACTCTTAGACCCTATGTTCTTGTTTGAATGTTTTCTGGTTCAATCTGTGGATTTACCACCATGAGTAATGTATGTTGTCCATAAACAATTGGCTATCCGATTGTCC
>LPNX011081078.1:0-21798 GCA_001517045.1 Pseudotsuga menziesii
CACGCCACAAAGCTTCAAAAGTTATATGTTCGCGGGTGCACCGAGTTAGAAGAGCTGCCAAACATGGAAACATTGGTATCTTTGGAAGCGTTGTGGGCAAGGGGATGCGTGAAGCTGAAGAGCATACCGGGATTGGAGCACGCCACAAAGCTTCAAAACTTATCTGTTCACGGGTGCACCGAGTTAGAAGAGCTGCCAAACATGGAAACATTGGTATCTTTGGAAGCGTTGTGGGCACGGGGATGCGTGAAGCTGAAGAGCATACCGGGATTGGAGCACGCCACAAAGCTTCAAAAGTTAGATGTTCACGGGTGCACCGAGTTAGAAGAGCTGCCAAACATGGAAACATTGGTATCTTTGGAAGCGTTGTGGGCAGGGGGATGCGTGAAGCTGAAGAGCATACCGGGATTGGAGCACGCCACAAAGCTTCAAAACTTAGATGTTCACGGGGGCACCGAGTTAGAAGAGCTGCCAAACATGGAAACATTGGTATCTTTGGAAGCGTTGCGGGCAGAGGGATGCGTGAAGCTGAAGAGCATACCGGGATTGGAGCACGCCACAAAGCTTCAAAACTTATATGTTGACACGGGTGCACCGAGTTAGAAGAGCTGCCAAACATGGAATCATTGGTATATTTGGAAGGGTTGTGGGCAGAGAGATGCCTGAAGCTGAAGAACATAAGGGGGTTGGAGCACGCGACAAAGCTTCGAGAGTTAAATGTTAGCGGGTGCTCGGAGTTAGAAGAGGTGGAAGGTGTTGAAGATTTTAGGTGGTTGAAGAAGCTTGATGTATCCAGATGTCTCAAATTACAGTGTCCAACGTGGGAGTAGTGAAAAGCTAAAGCAGAAGGGGCGGTTGCGGCCGTTCACAATTCGGTTTATTTTTATTTTATTTTTATTATGTCCTACACTGTACACATATTGTAATTTGTAACCCGTGTTTTCATATTGAATCAGATTATAGTTGACTTGAACTTAGTAACTGTGATTAATTTAATTTAAATTATTGAAAAAAACGATTTATATAGTTTCTCATTCGTTGTGGCTGCGCGCTATCGTCCTGCCATGAATCCGGCCGCTATCGTGATCACGCAATGGAAATTTTTGTCAATGAAATCAAATTAAATTAAATTTAAATATTTTAATAAAAATACATATTTTTATAATTTTTATCAATGAAATCAAATTAAATTAAATTTAAATATTTTAATAAAAATACATATTTTTATAATTTTTATCACATAAATTTTCTTAATAATTAAGTTAATTTTTTTTTTATTTCAAAATTATAAAAATATGTTTAATAAAACATTTTTTTTGATATACAAAAAATGTTTATATAATCTAAATGTTTATATAAATAAACTTTTTTTCAATCTTAACTTTTGTCAACAAAATTAACCTAAATATTTATATAAACAAACCTCCTAAATCTCATCAACAAAATTAGAATTTTACTTTATTATCTTTAATTTTATCAATATTCACATAAAAGATAACAACATTACGGGTTTGTAACTAGCTCTTGTTTATATAAATTTAAATTAAAACAACACTATTGAAACGAAAAGATAACATGGGTTGCGAATACCCAGAATAGCCATTTATCTCATTATCACTTTTGAATGTCTCTTTTATTTTAAATATTTAATTAAATTAATTTTTAAAAAAAAGTTTTGTTTAATTGCATTCTCTAAATTCAAAGTTAAGTTTAAGTTTTTATATTTAACCATTGGATCTAGAAAATATCAAGCAAGATTTAATTTTTTAAGTTTTCATAAAAAATTACACCTCGAACATTTTGATACCTTTAGAGTTTGGTAAATCTGGGTTTAATATGTATCTTTTAATTACTTTTCATTGGGTTTTTTTTATTATTTGATAAATTAGGAGACATACTATTCTCTATATTTTTTTTTTGTTTTAGGAGATTGTTGGTGTAGTGTTAGGTTAAATACACATTGATCTCATCAATGTTATTTGGATGACACTACTTGATTCTAATCAATAAGCCATAATCAATATTTTACACTAAAGCCACACCAAAATATATCTAAATTTTATTATAAAAAATAATTTATTATTATTATGATGAATTATTAAAAAAGTTAGTTAATTTAAATTTATATTAAAAGTAATTAAAAATAAAATAAAATAAAAAGGCTATAATCTTTTAAGAAGGTTGAATACCTTTAAAAAAGAGTAGCATTTCCGGTAATCATTAACCTTTAATATATATTAGAGAGAATAAAAAGACAAATGAACCTGAGAAAGAACATTAAAAAAATACAAATGATCATTTTCTAAACAACAAATCTAGTAAATTAGCATATATCCATTTTAAACCTGGATTTATCAAGCACCCGGAGAGATCTAATTTATGTCCATATCTGCTAGTTTATTTTATTTTATTTTATTTAAGTCCATATGTAATTTATATTTCTTATTTTTCCACATGTAATTTATATTTCTCATTTTTTATTTTTAATATTTTTTAATATTTTTCACTTGTCATATATTGAAGTTTATTTGGTGAATTGATTTTGGATTGAGTGGATATTTGCGCCGAGAGGCGCTCTACAGCCCAGTATGGGGGAGATCTTGTAACGTTATGTAACATTGTAACGTTAGGTAGCGTTGTAATGTTACGTAAAGTTACATAGATGTCGGCTATTAAAAAATTAATTAATTATCTTCCAAAATAAATGTAGGCCACAAAAACAATCTAATATGAGTGAGATGTTGTAATGTTCCTACCTAACAAAATAATAAAAAATAAATAAAAGATTTAATTATCTGCCATAAAAAAATGTCGGTTAGAAAAACAACACAATATAGGGGAGATGTTGTAATGTTTCTACTTAACAAAATAATAAAAAATTGAATTATCCTAAAAAAAAATGTTGGTCATGCACATGGTTTTAAAACCATGTGCAAGGCCTCTTAAAAACCCATGGTTTTATTGTACATGGTTTAGGAGGGCCTTACAGATGGTTTTAAAGCCATGTGCAAGGCCTCCTAAACAACCCATGGTTTTGTTGTACATGGTTTAGGAGGTAGTTGCAAATGGTTTTAATACCATGTGCAAGGCCTCCTAAACAACCCATGATTTTAGGAGGGCCTTGCACATAGTTTTAAAACTATGTATGGGGGAGATGTTTTAATGTTTTTTCCTAACAAAATAAAAAATATTATATGCATCCATAAATAGTATTAAATATTAATAATAAAAATATTATTTGCGTACCTTAAATAAAAAAATGTGCCTTCTCGTGTGATTCACATTAAAGCTAATAGTTGAGTGCAATATTTAAGAAGAGGTCTCCACCTCCAAATATTTGATCCCTCTCGGCGCTTGATAGAGCCTCGGATTTGGATCTATGCTGGTATATAAATAGATGAATCCACAATATAATTTTTTTATTTATGTTGATTAACATAATGTTTTTTTTTTATGTAGGCTAGCATAACAACATGACAGCATCTCCCCCATACTGGGCTAAGAGCACTTGGCTTCTCTTAGTGCAATTAAATTAATTTTTAAGAAAGAGTTTTGTTTACCTGTATTCTCTAAATTCAAAGTTAAGTTTAAGTTTTCATATTTAATTAAATTAATTATTTAATAAATGGCTCCTGCATGCCCACAAACAAAACAATCTCAAAACATACATACAAACATAATGTGTATACCCCACAAACTAAACTAGAAACAAACTATATGGTGCGGATATAGATGAATAACTTACTTGCTAGTCCCATGACTTTTGGTGGCCATAGATGATAGCTACTTTACAATTTCAAAGAAGGATTGATGCATATGATAGTAATGGGAATGGTCACCAAATGCACCATGAATACAATAAACCGAATTGGAAAGGAAGTCAATACATGCATTAACAAATGTCACCACTTGCATTTGTCATAAAGCAACCATTGTTCTATGAGAAGCTAAGTTGATAGACACTTGTGTGCATATGTGGGCATGAACATACCATTGGAATTATATATTATGTACTTTTAATCATTTGTAAGAAGCCACGTGGAGTAGCTAGCCACTATTTTTTACAGATATGGTCGAGGGAGATGAAGATCTTGCGTGGAATTTCGATAGCGATTATTTACAATCATTATAAACCATGCAAAAGAAAGTTGAACATACAAGTATAACATCTTATATAGAGGTCACAAAGTGGGAGAAAAAGGTTGAGTAACCAAAATATGAAACCAATCAACCATTATGTCAATAAAAAAAATCCACTAATTACACGATCATGGCATATTTGGACCTTTACACTATTATAAGCCAATCCTCACCGCCAATGTGAAATGGGAGAGGAAATATAAAAAAACAAAAATGGGATCCTCACTCACAAATTTCTACAAGATAGGAATATCATACATCACCCAATCAACCACTATGATCACTATATTGAGGGTTGCTACTTTTATAAAACATTGTTTTAGCATAAAAACCATATTTCAAGACTTATGTCTAGCTTGAGTGGGCCTAACGGTTAAGAGCATATCTTTCCTCTTAAGAGGTCACGAGTTCAAATCCGGAGGGGGTAGGGTATGTACACCTCTATAGACTTTAGCAGTTAAATCATTGCGTAGAGAAAGGTTCTTTGGTAGGCAGAGACGACAATGGCAACACCTGCTTCAAAAATAAAAGAAAAATTAAAGTTTTAAAAGGTAATAAAAAAAATTAAAAATATTTTGAAATTATTTAAAACACCATACTGAATGCAAACACAAACATAGAAGAAAAAAAAATATTATACATAATTAGCCTACCACCATTACTATGTAACAAATATATCTATATCTATATATATGTTCATCTTGCCACCATTACTAGGAGAAACAAGGAAAAGTTGCAAAGCAACTAAGTCCGTGCAGAGGGATTGTTAAAAGTACCAAGCAGTTCAATTGCAACTTAAAATTTATAGTACCAAGTAGTTTAATTGCAATTTGAAATTGAATAACTTAATTGCAATTAAAAAATTGCTAATAGTATCAAGTAGTTTAATTGCTAATAATATCAAGTAGTTTAATTGATAATATCTTTAATTGATAGAAATTGAATTTGAAGTATACCCAGAATTTGTTAAAAATTTTGAAACAAAAGGCACCCAAAATTTGTTAAAATATTGGAATGGGAGATCAATTCCACAAGTGTTAGCAACATAGCTACACAAATTATAATTTTCCAAATCGAAGTCAAGAAGCCAACAAAAACTTTGATTTTATATTGTGTGGTTCGTACAAATGTGAATATAATACATACATTTTAAAGCTTTTTTGCAATTTCTGCCATTTTATTAGACTTCCTTAGACTAAATGACTGATTTTAAAACCACCCAAAACATTAAAATTGAGATTTAAACCCTAAAATGATGATTTAGACCAAAATTAGTCTGCCCGATTTCGGCGGATTGGAGTATTTTTTTAGCTGCAATTTGAATTCTATACATGCAATTTCAATAATATAATATTACAATACACTATTGTAGAGAGAGACCATATGTGTGTATTTATCATTGCAGACCATTCATATTCACGTGTTTCCCTCAGTGGTTAGTGCTGTTATGCTTTCAATCTCAGGCTTTGTCAACACGGATCCAACTTCCAAGGAAGGAATTTTTGATAAAAGAAAGACAAATTAATGTGAAACATGGCTATCGCATTACTTAAAAATGCCGGGACCCATTTGCCCGACAATTTGCACCGATCGGATGACTGGCCGCGTCGAACGTGACCGGTCACGCACGGCCGGTCGTCCGATCGGTGCAAATTGTCGGTTCAAAAGTTTACTTCCTTAAAAATATGTAAGTCACACGTGATATTAAAAATTCAAAAATCTATTATCTGCGGGCTTAAGCAAAATCTAAAATGGTGGTTCATTGCATCATTCACAAAGTACTTGTCGCTCGTGTGAAATGTTGTCATCTTGTGGTTGGGTGCCACCGTCTTCATCTTAAATAGACGACAATTTCCTTGTTGTGACATTCTATCTATTATGTTATCACTTTTTCCGTTTTGCTAAATGAACAAGATGGCAAGTAAAACGAATAATAGTTAGAGGTAGCAATGGTTGGGCAGTGTGGAAGTTTGATGGTCGACCCTGATAGAAGTCCGGTTTTGATTCTTGCGGGGAGGTGCGGGAAAGCATACCACACCCCAGAAAATTCCTGTACGACTACGGTCGCTGGCCGTATCCCTGTTGTTACCACCGGGTCTGAGGGTTGGCCTTGGCTCATGAGTTTAGGTATCCATGTGGTGCAGTTCGCTGGGTAGCATGGAGAGGTTCTCATGGTTGAAAAAAAAAATAGTTGCAGCATGAATTTACGGCTTTAGCAAGTAGAAGTCGAATTTGAAGTGTACCCAGCACTTGTTAGAAATTTTAAAACAGAAGGCACCCAAAATTTGTTAAAATATTGGAATGGAAGATCAATGCCAGAAGTGTTAGCAATATAGCTACACACGACATGAATTGGAGTCCAAATAACTTTACAAAATTGGGTAGTTGCATTATCTATTTTTTTTTTTTAAAAGTGAATTTGTCAAAATAACTTTGTGAATGCATATTTAAGTCTATTGAAAATAAAATATAATAAATATATTTACATTTTCAAAGTCTGTGTATCCATCTGTTACCAAGTCTGTTGAAAATAAAATATAATAAATATATTTACGTTTTCAAAGTTTGTGTATCCATCCGTTACCAGTGTATTCATTTCCCCACTCTTTATATTCATTAAAATTTTGTAAAAGCCTAACACATACATTTCACAAGCACAAGTTGCAATCATCTCTGTGCATGCATGGCACGTGGAAGGCTCATGCATCCTCTGCCTTCACTATGGTCTGTATGATTGCTAAAATCTAGAGGGGCCTACTCACACGCATGCATGGCAAGTTTGACCATTCGATTTGGGGAATTCATCTCATTAGTTGGCTCTTAGATTCTATGGGTTAGGTGTACCTTAATGTTCTGGTGTTGATATGGGCTCCTTGCCGAATAGAAAGAACTTGCTCATATTTCCTTAAAACAGAACGAGAGAAACCTTTAGAAAGACAGGAAGTTGGGTAAGTTTTGATCCTTAATACAATCTGAATCCAGCAGTTTTCTATGCTATTGTTGTCACCGATCTGTTTGTAAGCTGCTATTGTTGTATTGTTGTCACCAGTGTAACCAATCTGTTTGTAAGCTTTGAATCAGATTTTATCTCTTATTAGTTAGTTGCGAGGTGTAAACGGTCTGTTTGTAAGGTCCTTGAAGGATCTATCATTGATCCCTTTTCCTAAGGTCCTTGAGGGATCTATCATTGATCCCTTTTCCTGGACAAAATCGTTATAGAAGTATGATAAAATTGGATCTTTCTCTAATATAGATCTATCCCCGGAGAATGTCCCTTTCCTCATATTTACCCCTTGGCAATAGTGGGTGTGGGATACAGCCGTAAGAGTGTTATCATTAGTGTGCGTAGGTAAGATCGTGCGGTAAGATTGCCCCACCTATTGGAACCAATAGAGGCATACCAATTACTTAGACATTCATTGGGGACATGGCAGAGAAACTAGGTCAACAGGCCTTTTTACCCTAAAAATGGCCCTTCATATATAAGGCGCCAACCGCGAAGACGTCCTCTAATTGGTATTAAGAAACCTCCTCATTCAGGTGGTTAATCTTAGTTCGAATCATCTTGAATGCAACAGTGGTTGCTTCAAATAATTTGCAGGTAGTTCCTTCAGTAAACCAGGTAATTGTCAATAGAAGGTTTCAGTTGCTACAAAATGGATTCCCTGGCTAAACAGGGATTTCAATAGAAGATTGGTAGATAATGAATTCTCAATAATAGATGCAAGTCTACTAATTGACATGGAATGAAAAACCGAAGGCTCGGCTAGGAATAAGGAGTCCATCTACTATTTTTATTACATTCATTTTTCGATTATGGGAGAATAGATCCTACACACCAAATTAGGTCTTAAAGGAGTTGAAGAATACCGTTGATAATTATCGGCTCCTAGAACACTCCTAGAACATGATGGTCCAGTTAGATGATAGAGTTAAATACTGAATGGAACATTTAATGTAGCCCTGTGCTACACCTAGAAAAAATACATAGAAAGCGATGTCAGACTTTGTAGATCAAGTACTGTATCTAGTTTTGAATTTTATTTGTATGCATGTTAGAAAAAGGACTTTAACACATGGTAGTGTTTGCTAAGCACATGTTCATTCTGGTTTCTTCTACAGGAAAAGTTATCTAATTCAGATGCTCTTGTCCATGGGAAAATGTGCAAATAGATGGACCACCTGCAATCTATTATCCATTCTTCCAGGTAATCTCCTTGCAATAAGAGACCGCTTGCACAGTTTAGTCTATAGTTGAAACTTCTGAATCCACATTTTCATGACAGTTTCAGGTTTAATATGTCTGTATCAATAATTTACTACATTGAAGCAACATAAGTGATGAAGCTATATACCAATTTGGAGGTATAAGTTATATACATGTTTGTTGACAACTGAGTGGAGCGATGATCACTTTGTCTTCTTATACTGTGAAGGCTCCTCTTCTAACCTCTCAACAACCCATCCCTGCAAGAAACTTGTGGCCTTGGGAAGAGAATGCTACGCACCTTCTCCATGGGCTTGAATGTGAGCAATGAGGTGGTAAGGTCCTTCTCAAAATGGGTTGATCTCCCCATCTTCATGGTAGACAAGAATAGTGGAGTTACAACTCTCTTGAACAAATGGCAAACATGCAATGCAGAAAGCAAACAAAGGGATGACGGTGAAGGCATGATTTTGAATAAATGGAAAACATGCAAAAAAAAAACTACCGGATGATGGTGAACACATGGCAAGCATGCAAGAAGCCAGCTACAGGAATCAAGAACAACATGCCAACCACATACAAGGAGCTACACAAAGGGTTGCTAACATTTTATGTTTAGAAACTGTTGAGGCCTAGAAATTCGCAGGCGGCAACAGTAAGGGATTCTCCCCAATCAACGTTCCCAACTAGCCCATTGACTGTTTGGAATAGGGAATCCGTCCAGTTTGCGGTCCAGCTACTGTAGGTCAAGTACCAAAACAAAGGCTTCACCGGTTGCGGCCCGGTCCACCGAGTTTTTGTATTTTGACTTTAAGAAATGAAATGCAAGTGCCTAACTAAATGCAGGGCGATCAAGATGCAGGGAGCAGTCACAATGTGATGCGTAGGTTCTCACCTCTCGTCTTATGCTCGCCAGCAACCAAATCAAATACAATACGAAATAAACTATCTATCTAATCTATCCCTAGGGAGCAAGGTTCATTTTGGGTGAGCAATACATTTTGAACATGCATTTATGAAGAATCACATGTAGCTGGTATTTCTTTCAAAACACATGAACACTTACAGATATTTAAATAACCAGATAGCCGATCATTTTATGACAACATTTATTACTCACAGTGAAACAATATCCCAGAAACTACTGAAGAACATTTAACAAGAACATAGGTTCAGAACATTAAATACTCTTACAATAAATGAAACACAACTAAAAACGAAATAGTTCCTCTTCAACATTATTCATTGATTTGCATTGATACATTCCACTTTTCACTCTCTCCGACAGGCAAAATTGTAGTTTCCTTTGCAAAACGAAGTAGTTCCTCTTACAAGCAAACATTTACAAAATTTTCCAGGGGAAAAAGCCCTTTCCAATCCCTACTCTCCCATATTTAAACTACAATTACAGAGTCGCTTCGTTTTCCTCCCTAGACGCGTGGTCTTTCAGTTTCTCCAACGCTCCATATTCCGATCTTTTGTCTGTATGCGATCATGAAACATTTAGTAACTGATCCGTTTCTGAGAACCCGCCTTTACAGCTCCGGACTTCGTTCTCCATTCGGCTCGTTTCAGTCATACTTCCGCCAACGGGTTAATCTTTCTGCTCATCGTAGTAGGTTGACCGGTCTCCTTTAAACGGCCTGCAGTCAATTCACGGGCTAGGTTCAAACAACAAATATTATCAATTAATGACTATTTCACAAGGAAATGGCCGGGCGTACCACCTACAGGTTTGGCAAAAATATCCTACGGTTACTGGCGAGGAACTTCAGGTCGGCAGTCGGAAGGAAGTGAGCTCGCAGGCCAGAAGGTTCTGCCGGCCGCAACATTGGGTGAGGCCTAAGTCGCAGCCAAGCGAAACGCGGGCGGGATAGGCCATAAGTCGGACGTCGGACGGTTTTCAGCTTCGGAGGCCAGAAGACTCTAGGAGCCACAACGGCGGAGGAAGAGAGTTAGAGGATATGCGGAACGGACGGGCAAGCTTAGTTGGACGTCGGGCAACTCTGACATCGGGAGAAACAAGGATTCCCCAGCCGTAACGGCGGAAGAAAAATGATCTGGATCCATGGCAAACAAGCCAATGCACGTCAGCGGTCGGGCAAATCATACTTCGGATGGTAGATCAGACTAAGAGCCACAACGGCGGACGGGAGAGAGATTAGGCTTCCGACGAAAACAAACACGACTCCCGGTCCCAAAGAAAACCCATTAATTCAGTCAGCCTTTTATGAAATTTCAATAAAGTAAAGTAACCTGTCACCTCCTAGCAACGACACCTTGCAGCCATGAATAACTGGTCCGCTTAACCAATAAAATCAAAATGAAACTTTGTTGTCCATCATAGACTCTAACGCAAATGAAAACCAAGCTTTGTTCAACCATTAAGCTTTGTAGCGATTAAACTTAAACATAGCCCAACATCTTGAAAGATCCAATGACTGAAGCAAAAAAACATGAGGAGGGGTCCAAAATTTTAAGAAATTTGGGGAGAAAAAAGTTGCGGTAGCAACAACTGGCGATTACCTGGGGAACCTAGATCTCTGGATGATTATACTTTGAGCAGCAGACTGTTTAACAAGGACACATCTAATGAATTCTTCCATCCATATGGATTTCTCAACTGAGAGAAGCGTGTACCTTAATCATTGATGATGGTCCATTGGGGAAAGGGAAAACCGAGGCCTTCAAGTCCAGATCACTATGCTGAGGCCAGAGTATGAGTTTCATTATTACCTTTGTTTTCGAGTAGCTAACAGCGTGGAAACCACAAGATTGTAGCAGATAGTAAACAACAATATTCGTTTGTTCCTCATTCCCATGCCATTTTAACACTTTTGTGCTTTTGGACTTTTGTCCCTTTCATTTGAGTCTTTCTGTGCGCCTTTCTTACTGAATTTTAATTCAGGATCCTCTATCCCATAGTGTCCTTTTGTGTGAGTGGTGTGCTTCAAGCTTCAGCTCACGGACGGAGAGGATCTTTTGGCAATTTACTACTTGTGATTCAGCACTGCTTTGATTTATGATGATTTTATAGAAGTTTTGACTCTTTATTTGCCTTTTGGCATTTGCTTCTTGGCCTGGGATCATTTATATTTAATACACTGTTCACCTTGCTTCTTTCCATGGGTCCTTTACTGTCGCTCCTTTGAACATTTTAAATGTGACGTGGATGGAGCCCCGACATAGTATTCTAGACTCTTAGGATCCGGTTTAATTCACAGGGGTTAAGCAGGACCTCAATGCACACAACCTTTTATTCAAGAAAACTGTTAGGCTGGAAGAATTCTTTAAGCAGTACACAGGTTGATACTAAACATATTTGCTATTCCCGAAAGACCTTAGTATCCTCCAGACAACCGCAAGTTCGTTCCCTTATTGAAAATCAAAACTTAAAATTAAATTAAATGAAAGCATGACTCAAAAACAACCTCACCGCTTATTTATATACAAGGCAGCAAGAATCAAAGAAACTCAAGAAAAGTAAGGCTTGAGAACCAAACCATTAACTGGCAAGTTCTCCTCCCATCCCTGTAAATCCCGCAGTTTATAAGTAGCAGGGCCAAGTTTGGCTACAATCAGAAAAGGGCCTACCCATAACTGCTGGAACTTGGTATGCTTTCCTTTCTCATCATGGGGGTGGTCCCATTTGAGGACTAAGTCTCCTACTTCAAAGTCTTTTGTCCCAGCTTTATGCTTGTCAAACCATCTCTTAACTGACTCTTGCTGTTGTTTAAAGCGTTCTCTAGCCTTGGATCTGGCCTCTTCTTCCTTCAGGAGGTTATATATTCTTATTTGGAGAACCTCATCATCCGATCCCCTAGACTCTTGAGCTAGTATGGAAGATGGGAGCATGATATTGGGAGGCAGGATGGTCTCCTTACCGTACACAAGGGTATAGGGTGACACTCCTATTGTAGACTTGGGGGTGACTCTGTCAGCCCACAGGGCATTGGGTAAGGCTGAGTGCCAACTTCTCTGGTTTTCTATGACAGTCTTCTTCAGGATTCTAATGAGGTTTTTATTGGAGGATTCATCCAGGCCATTCCCTTTCGGATAGTAGTTAGCAGAATAATGTAATTTAATCCCTTTATCATGAGCAAATGCCGTCAATTTAATGGACGAAAAGTATTTAGCATTATCAAAAACTAATGAAATTGGAACTCCAAACCTGGTCATGATGTGATCTTGTAGGAAGCTAATGACCTTGTCCTCGTTTATCTTGCGCAATGGGATAGCTTCGACCCAGCAAGTGAAATAATCAGTCGCAGTAAGAATGTACTTATGCAGCAGGGAAGAGTTCAGTTTTATTTCTCCAATAATGTCCAGCCCCCATTGTTCAAATGGTTCTGTGATCATAACAAACTTTAGGGGTGCTGCTGCCTTGGGCTATCTTCTGCCACACCTTTGACAAATATCACATTTCCTGACATGCGTATGTGCATATTTGAAGAGTGTAGGCCAATAGTAACCTGCTCTAAGGATTTTGTGGGCTGTAGTGTCGCCTGAATAATGTCCCCCAGCCGGACCGTCATGTAATTCTGCCATTACTTTCTTTGCATCTTCCTTTTCTAAACATCTGAGGAGAACTCCATCATAATTCTTCTTGAATAACACTCCTTCAACAAGTTGATAGGAGGATGATTTGAGATGCAGAGCTCTTCTTTGTTTGGAATTCCAATGCTCTGGCAATAGCCCTGACTGCAAGTAATGCACAAGGTCTTTGTACCAAGACTCGGGAGCTGTGAACAAAGGACATACATCCATTACATGCAATTCGGCTTCATCCTCCCATGCTTGTTCTTCGTTGTTTCTGCTTCCAGTCATCAATTTGCATAACCCCTGACCTTTCACTATTGTGGCTGGCTTGAATTCAAGGTCGTATTCTTGGAGGGCTGTCACCCAGTTGCCTCTTCTTTCCCCTAACTCTTTTTGTATCAGAAGAGATCTTACAGCTGGGTAAGGCACAATGACCTTGGTCCGGTTTTTTAGTATATAAGGCCTGAATTGCTTTACTGCCTTAAATACTGCGTACGCTTGCTTATCAATGGCCGGGTGGTTTAATTCAGCTCCTTGCAGCCCAGTGCTCATAAAAGAAATTGGGAATTCATCACCCCCATCTTCCTTTTGCGTAAGTACGACTGCCAATGAATCATCGGATGCAAATGTATACATAATAAAGTTCTTGTCAAATTCTGGACTTTTCAGATAGGGCGCGTGTGCAACAGCAGTCTTGATTTTACTGAAAGCATTCTTTTCCGTCTCAGTCCACTTAAATTGTGCATTTTGCTTGACCATTTGCTGCAGTGGCTTAACAGTCTGGGCAAAATCAGGCACAAATCTTCTTACAAAGTTTATGGTTCCCATGAAGGATTGCATTCCCTTTTTATTATGGGGCATAGGGATTTGTTCAATGGCCTTAATCCTTTTTGGGTCTATAGATATACCTTTCTTTGAAACTATATGCCCCAGTAACTTGCCTTCTGTGACCGCGAATACGCACTTCTTAGGATTGAGGGAAATGCCATATTTTCGGCAGCGTTCGAAAATTTGCCTTAAGTGGAAAGTGTGCTCCCCTCTTTTCTTCGAGAATATTGTGATGTCATCAAGGTATACCACAACACTACGTCCAATCAGTCCGCGGAAAGCTATGTCCATAGCTCTTTGAAATGTCGCTCCAGCGTTAATCAATCCAAAGGGCATCCTTCTATAGGCGAAAGTTCCCCATTTAGTTCTGAATGTTGTCTTCAATCTATCTTCCTCGGCTACTAACACCTGGTTGTAGCCAGAGAATCCGTCTAATAATGAAAACAATTCAGAACCAGAAACCATCTGTAGCAATTGCTCCATGGGAGGCACCGGATAGTTGTCTTTATCTGAGGCGCGGTTTAAGTTTCTGAAGTCCACGCACAGTCTGATCTGTCCCGACTTTTTTCTAACAGGCACCAGATTTGACACCCATTCTGAATGCTTGACTTTAAAAATAATTCGAGCGTCTAGCAATTTCCTCACTTCGCTTTGAATCAGTGGCTCCAACTTGGGGTGCATTTTTCTTAACGGCTGCTGATATGGCTTGACGCCTACTTTAATAGGGATGACATGCTTGATGATGCTGGTATCATAGGTTTTCAAATCTGCGTACGTCCATGCAAAGACATCTTTGTACTGTTTAAACAAACTGAGGAACTTGTCTCTTTCTGCTGGTGAGCAACATTTGCCGAGGTTCACAAACTTGGGATCCGTTTCAGTCCCTAAGTTTATCAGCTCGAACTGTAGAGTTGAGCTGTGCGTCTTCACATTAGCGGGTCTTCTAAACTTTTCGTTCAAGTCAAACATCTTCTCTAATGTTTTGACCCCTTTGGGAATGAAATTGTCATATTTCATTTCAGCCTGATGTTCCTCATCGTCGATAATGGCTCCTTTAAAGACCTCATCATTTGTTAAGCATTCGATTATTTGCTGATCATCGTCAAATACTCGCAAGTTGGTGATCATGTCAGGTACTGATGGCCTGAAAAGTAATTCAATAGAGCATTTATTATTAGTGGGAACCAGCCTAGCGGCTGATGTAGCTAGAATATCAGCGGCTGCATTTTTCATTCTTGGGATTGAAACAATGTTAAATGCATGAAAATATTTAAGCACATCCCATACCTCGTTTTGGTAAGCTTTCAAGTGAGGGGAAACACAATGTATTTGATTTCTTATTTGTTTCACAACTATTTCTGAGTCCCAAAAAACTTTTAAATTACTAACCTTTAGCTCAATTGCTTTCTTGAGTCCCTGCAGCAGTGCTTCATACTCAGCCGTATTGTTAGTACACTCAAACTCTAATCTACAGGACAAGAAGTGTTTATTTTTTTGTGGATCAATAAGGACGCAACTGGCCCCTGACCCTTCTAATGTCTTTGAGCCATCGAAATATAAAGTCCAAAAAACATTATCTACTGAAAATGAATCTACTCCTACTGTTAAATCTACTATTTTACAGTCAATCTCATCAGCCTGAGAAAAACGAAGGAGATCAGGCTGGGTGTCAGGTATGTCGCTGGCCTCTTCCGCTTGATAATTCCCTGGTTCTAGTTCAAGAAAGTAGTTTTCCAATACGGATTCGACTGGTACATTCTTCTCATCCAATTGAGTGACATTGTATTTCATGTGAGGTTCTCTCAAAACCTTAATCTGATTGGGACTACCTTTGTACGGCAACCAAAGATGTGACCAATCTGAGGCGAAATACCCATTTAATTTAGCTAACCAATCTCTGCTCAGGACCAGTCCGTAAGCATCTGGTATATCAGCCACTATGATGTTAATAACTTGGCACACTCTATCATCGGATGCCAGGCGGATTAGGACGTCTTCCATCTCACCAACTACCTTGACGTCTGTCCTATCCAACTGCACAACCCTCCATGTGGTTGGCTTAGGCTGCCCATTTATTTTCTTACATACTGATATGGGCATGACATTAATTGACGCCCCTGAGTCCACTAAACAATTGTGCACATTATGATTAAAAATTTCAAACGTTATGAGGAAAGGCGGATGTTTAGTTTTAGACTTACCTCCAGTGCTAGCTTCTCCAATTTCTTCTTCATCTCGAGGTTGGTTGTCAGCGGGTAGCTTCTCTTCAGATGTTTCAAGTGCTTTTAACAACCTTTCTTTCTGTTGAGGTACTTTGCACATTTCAAACAGCGGGAAGTTTGCCTTTATCTTCTTTAAATCTTCAACAATGTCATATTCAATTTGTTGTCTAGTGGACTGAGATTTATCAGCACCCACATTCTCTTCATTTGGCTTAGGCAACGTTCTGTTCTGCTTAGGATCTTAGCTGGTAATGGTGAATTCCGGAATCTGATCAGCCAAGGATTTATCTTGAAATTTCTTCTTGATACTTCTTTGCAGCCTTCGGATCTTTGGGAGCAGAAGACTGTCATCACTAACCGTCCCTTTGCTCCTAGTTGTCACGTTAGCCTCCCTGATATTCTTGCGTCCCTGAGTATTTTCCTCTTCTGCATCGAGCAAGGAGACAGAGTTCCATAATACCATGGTCTCTTCTTCCTGTTCTTTTGTAGAAGTGGAAGCAGCACTTTCTTTCCTTTCATCATCATCTTCTTCTGTTAATCTTGAATCCAACATCTGATTCATGACCAATGTCATTGAATTTATCCACTACGGACAGTTCCTTTCGGAATGAGGTTGTTGATGAAAGGTACAGAAATTCTCCATCCCTATATCTGTTAGGTTCATGGAAGCATTCTTTTGAGGAGGAGGTTGGGGCTGATTGTTGTCCTCCTTTTTCTTATAATATGGCATGTAGTACTTTTGTGCTTCTTTTTCTTTCTCTAAGTCTATGGCCTTATTAGATAGTTTTTGCATCATTTTGGCCATACTTTCATAATCTGGTGACTTCTCTTCCTTGGGCTTAGTGAACAATAAGGTTTTTCTTCCCGCTCCTTTCTCTCCTGATTGTTCTGGATAGTCTTCAATGCTTTCTCTTTCTTCTTCCACCACTTCTGCCTCCTCATAAGTCTCTGTCAAAGTAGGCTTGGCCCTACCTTTTGTAAACATGGCCAAGTCAGGACCCAACGCTGATGTATAATACTCAATCAGGACCTTGTCTGAAGGTTTGTCTACGTTAGAGAAATTTTTAAGATATGCTGTAAACCTTTGTGTGAAATTGTACACTTTTTCCTTCTTTTCTTTTTTCAAAGCACATAGTCCTTTCATAAGGGCAGCGTGAGTCTTTTGGACTGCATACTTACTTCTGAACATTCTTTCGAAGGTATCCCAGTCTGGGATAGAGTTGGCGGGAAATCCAAAATACCAAGAGGCCGCCGCTCCTTTGAGGGTATGTGGTAATAGTCTACAAACCACATCTTCATGCTCCCCCGCCATTAGTCCTTCTATAGCCAAATAAAAACTTTGCAAATGGTCATCTACCAATATCTTCTCATTGGGATCAAATTTAGGCAATAACTTTTCGAAGGCTTGAGGTAGGTCATGCAGAGGCGGGGTCAGATTCAGAGGTGATCTGGATTTCCATGCAGGTGGTGGAGGATTAGGTGGGGGTTGATTGGCGTTAACACTGGCCATGAGTTGGGGTGGAGAGTGCGGAGGTGAACCAATAGGGGTGTGAACAGGAGAAATGTAAGGGGTCTCTGGGCCTTCTTGATTCAAAGGTAGCTCAACTTCTTGTAAGGCAGTCTCTACAAGTTCTTCCCAGTCTCCCACCAACACTGAATCTTCTACTATAGGACGGTCTTTCTTCTTGTATTCTCTTCTAGGCAACTCGTGGATGATTGGCAATACTCCAATTTTCTTTACGTATGCCCTAGTGTGTCTTCTCAGATCGTTAACAATCTCGTTGCAAACAGGATCCAGATATTCTCTTTTTTCTTCTTCCGGAATTGGATTGCGTGGTCCACTACTTTCCGAACTGTAACCATTGGAATAATCTCGGGAAAACGGGTCTCTTTGGCCAGCCATGCACTGGCGGCCCTCCTTCTAGCACCAGAACTGTTGAGGCCTGGAAATTCGCAGGTGGCAACAGTAAGGGATTCTCCCCAATCAACGTTCCCAACTAGCCCGTTGACTGTTTGGAATAGGGAATCCGTCCGGTTTGCGGTCCGGCTACCGTAGGTCAAGTAACAAAACAAAGGCTTCACCGGTTGCGGCCCAGTCCACCAAGTTTTTGTATTTTGACTTTAAGAAATGAAATGCAAGTGCCTAACTAAATGCAGGGTGATCAAGATGCAGGGAGCGGTCACAATGTGATGCGCAGGTTCTTACCTCTCGTCTTATGCTCGCCAGCAACCAAATCAGATACAATACGAAATAAACTATCTATCTAATCTATCCCTAGGGAGCAAGGTTCATTTTGGGTGAGCAATACATTTTGAACATGCATTTATGAAGAATCATTGGTAGCTGGTATTTCTTTCAAAACACATGAACACTTACAGATATTTAAATAACCAGATAGCCGATCATTTTATGACAACATTTATTACTCACAGTGAAACAATATCCCAGAAACTACTGAAGAACATTTAACAAGAACATAGGTTCAGAACATTAAATACTCTTACAGTAAATGAAACATAGTTGAAAACGAAATAGTTCCTCTTCAACATTATTCATTGATTTGCATTGATACATTCCACTTTTCACTCTCTCCGACAGGCAAAATTGTAGTTTCCTTTGCAAAACGAAGTAGTTCCTCTTACAAGCAAACATTTACAAAATTTTCCAGGGGAAAAAGCCCTTTCCAATCCCTACTCTCCCATATTTAAACTACAATTACAGAGTCGCTTCGTTTTCCTCCCCAGAAGCGTGGTCCTTCAGTTTCTCCAACGCTCCATATTCCGATCTTTTGTCTGTATGCGATCATGAAACATTTAGTAACTGATCCGTTTCTGAGAACCCGCCTTTACAGCTCCGGACTTCGTTCTCCATTCGGCTCGTTTCAGTCATACTTCCGCCAACGGGTTAATCTTTCTGCTCATCGTAGTAGGTTGACCGGTCTCCTTTAAACGGCCTGCAGTCAATTCACAAGCCAAGTTCAAACAACAAATATTATCAATTAATGACTATTTCACAAGGAAATGGTCGGGCGTACCACCTACAGGCCTGGAAAAAATATCCTACGGTTACTGGCGGGGAACTTCAGGTCGGCAGTCGGAAGGAGGTGAGCTTGCAGGCCAGAAGGTTCTGCCAGCCGCAACGTCAGGTGAGGCTTAAGTCGCAGCCAAGCAAAACGCGGGCGGGATAGGCCATGAGTCAGACGTCGGACGGTTTTCAGCTTCGGAGGCCAGAAGACTCTGGGAGCTGCAACGGCGGAGGAAGAGAGTTAGAGGATATGCGGAACGGACGGGCAAACTTAGTCGGACGTCGGGCGACTCTGACATCGGGAGAAACAAGGATTCCCCGGCCGTAATGGCGGAAGAAAAATGATCTAGATCCATGACAAACAAGCCAATGCATGTCAGCGATCGGGCAAATCATACGTCGGATGGTAGATCAGACTAAGAGCCGCAACGACGGACGGGAGAGAGATTAGGCTTCCGACGAAAACAAACACGACTCCCGGTCCCAAAGAAAACCCATTAATTCAGTCAGCCATTTTTGAAATTTCAACAAAGTAAAGTAACCTGTCACCTCCTAGCAACAGCGCCTTGCAGCCATGAATAACTGGTCCGCTTAACCAATAAAATCAAAATGAAACTTTGTTGTCCATCATAGACTCTAACGCAAATGAAAACCAAGCTTTGGTCAAGCATTAAGCTTTGTAGCGATTAAACTTAAACACAGCCCAACATCTTGAAAGATCCAACGACTGAAGCAAAAAAACATGAGGAGGGGTCCAAAATTTTAAGAAATTTGGGGAGAAAAAAGTTGCTGTAGCAACAGAAACTAATGTTATCTTCTGCATAGCATTAATATAAATGAAAAGGTTGTTATATATTTCAATGTTGTTATATAAATGAAAAGGTTGTTATATATTTCAATGTTGTTATGTTGTTTTAAACCTATGTTGAAATAGGTAAAAATGAAAATGGCCTTGATATGAGGCCAAATAAGCCTTCAAAGTTTTCTATAGGTCAAAAACCATGCAGTAGTTTTCTATTGGTCCAAAAACCCATGCTATAAACATTTAGCACCGAAAAGTTACGATAAAAAATAAATAATTATTTTGATTTTTGTGTCATTTAATAGAATTAGCGACAATCCTATTTATAGAGTCCCTGCTAGCCTGGGACTCATAACCCAATACAAACATTAAAATATGGAAATAAACCAATACAAACATTGAAATATGGAGCACCATGTATATGTTGGAAATCCACGTATGCAAAGGGTCAATAGAGTTGCCTTTTAGATATTGATATGGAAAGGATTGGTAAAGATTTGAATAAAACGAACCTAGAGTAGAAGTATGGAAAGGGTAAGTAGAGTTTGAGTAAAACAAAGTAGGAGAGGGTTCATTAGATAAGTAGACAAAGGAGAGATGTGAAGTTTAATTTATATAAGTTTTGATTTAGGAGACAAAAGAGGTAAAATTGAAATTATTTTTATTATGTTAAGATGAATGTTGAGAAGATAAAATTAAAAATATGTTTAATAAAATAAACACTAAAAGATATTATTAGAATATATATTTTTAATATGATAAGGGTGGTAGTTGTAGGTTTTTTTATATGTTTTATAGGAAATATAGAATTTTTTTTTAATATGATAAGGGTGGTAGTTATAGGATTTTTTTTATATGTTTTATAGGAAATATAGAAGTCAACTTTTGATGGGGTTGGGAATTGTTTCGATTAATTAAGTATAAATATATAAAAATATGTCTTATACTTTTGAATAGTTTTATTGGAGGTAAACTGTATGAAAAAAAAGGTTATGTTTTAAGGTGATTTTTTTTCATAACCAATCAAGCCAGGAAGAGAAAGCTCAAAGATGAAGTATTTTTATAGAACTATTTTAGGAAATGTGGAAGCAATGAAAAAAAATTGAGTATTCTTTAATGTTTTAAAAAATAATAATGGTTTGGTATATTGATAAGTTACTAAATCTATCTATTTGGACAAAGAGGTTTTTGTTAAAAATTGGGGACTCTCCTAAAAGGTTTTGAATCCTCTAAATTGATTAAAATGATATATAACAAGAAACCAAATCACATTAGTAATATAAAACATGGTGTGGGTCGAAATATATGCATCACATGGAATCAAAGTAGCCTTGGTCCTTATGCAAATCATATAATTCTTAAAATTTTGTGTGAGGGTGAACTAGAGCTTTCTCTATGCTTTATGGCCTTTTTCTCCTTACAATTCAATCCATCGCATAGCATGGACTAAAATTTATGGTCTTTGTATGTTGATCTTTTAGTATAGGTGGAATGTCTAATGCCTTAGAGTCTTTAATTGAGCGAAGCAATTCTGGTGGAGGCTAAGTTCGAGAGGAACTGAACTTTTTTTTTTGATAGAATGCCCTCAAGGACACATCTTGAGAAGTAACATTAACTGGCTTGGGTAATTGGAAAGCAACTTCAATGGTGGTTGCACTTGGAAATTTGATTATGATTTGGAGGTGCACTCCCATGGAGACAATAAACTTGCTAGATGTATGGCATATGCCCTCAAGGAAGTGATTATCATTTTGGTCTAATTTATAATTTACTAGTTGGATTAAATTCAGTGAGACCTCTTGGTAAATTACAGAGGACTGGGTATTACACCCTTGAGATTGAGCATGTCCTTCTTGGGGGTATTTTAGGTAGGATTTTGTCGACTCCTGGGTTTATTTAGTAATTAAGATGCAAGTTGGTCCAAGGTTTTTTCTTCACTCCTTTATCATGGCTCATCCTTCTAGCTTTAGAGAGAATAGAGGAGAAGGAAGTATTAAGATCGAAAAAATTATGAGATGGATGAATAGTCAAAAGG
>LPNX011081078.1:22214-148925 GCA_001517045.1 Pseudotsuga menziesii
AATCTTTAAAACATTTTTCTCTACATTATTTTAAGATATCTCAATATATTAGCTTGTGAACATCTAAACTCTTTAGATGATAAATCAAAATGTATCAATAATTATAAAAATCTTTGGTTTTTCAAAGGTAATGAGAAATTTTCAAATCTCTTTCTCCACAGGTTAAAATAGATATTACAAAGTTAGGCTTTTTCTTCCTTAGATAAAAAAATGTAATTCGTTTATATTAAAAATGAACCACATTTTTCACATGAAGCCGATGGCCATACAAAAACCGTTTCATCAAAATAAGGACATATATAATCAAATAATAGAGTTGGTAAAGCAAATGATCAAACTATATGTGTTCTTCATGATGTGGTATGTCGTTATAAATGAGCTCATATATCTCTATCATATAATAAAAAAGAGCATAACTAAACTCACATGATCATCTGAATATGTATGTGATCAGTTCAAATCCCATAATCATTATGGTAGAGGTCCCGAATCTGAATCATTGACTGAATCCTTATTTCATGCCCTTTGCTTCCAATATCTTTCATTAATATGTATACCCTATTTAGACATAGAATTAGCCACCACGTTCCTCTCCCTATATATGTGATGAAATGTAATGGTCTGATACAATGTTATGTATATGAGAATGTCTTCATATAGTGGTCTCAGGATGATGTTCTTTAGGAGTTTCCACAATCTTAACCAATCAATCACCAGTAGATAATGATCGAATAACTGTAGCTTGTCCTCCCCTTTAGAATGTGCCAGAATGAGTGCCAATTTTAGTGCCCTCAGCTCAATAAGATTATTAGTATCGCTCCCAATCCCTATAGAAAACTTGAACTAGTGATTGTCGATTATATAGATGATGCCACCTACACCTCCTATTCTTGATCTTCCTTGAGAATCAAAGAAGCGCCGACTACCAAATTTATCAATCACCTCCTCCTTGATGATTCTTTGCTTTGTGGAAGCAGATGATTGTGGAAAAAGTTCTATTATGGCCACACTTTTGGAGGCATAGACTATAGAAGGGATTTTGATATCCTCAAATATGGTCTTGTTCATGGCTAACCAAACCCACCAAATCATCATACTAGTAAAGCTTGGAAATCTAAATAATTTTAATTATTTAACCTATCTTATAAAGCAACATCAAAACCATCACTCTACCATACATTTGTTGATAAAAGAAATGATCAAACGATGTCAAACTTGTAACATACTTATTAAAAGAAAAAGCATAAAATAAATCATTAAAACACCAATCAACGTCTTAGTTTAGATTATTTTAAACATATATCAACGTATTTATCTATATTTTAAAAAAAACATCATTAAAACACCAATCAACATCTTAGATTTTTTTTAACATATATAACATATTTATCTACATTATTTCATGTTAAGGTGTTAACATCCCATCAAAGTCTTATATCAACATATTTATGTACATCATTTCATGTTATTGTTAACATCCAAAGTTGTAGACAATGAATAAAAAATCATCACTAAATGGCGAGTCTTAGTTTAGATTATTTTTAACATATATCACTATATTTATCAACATCATTTACATCATTTCATGTTAGGTGTTAGCATCCAAACTTTTAAATAATGAATAAAAAATCATCAATAATTGGTGAGTCTTAGTTTAGTTTTTTTTAACCTATATATCTACATCCCTATCTTAGTTTAGATTTTTTTCAACTTATTTATTAAGGTGTCAACATCCAAAATTATAGACAATGAATAAAAAATCACCACTAATCGTCAAATTTCTTTCTCGCTATGTTAAAGTTCAATTGGCTTTCAGCCTAGGTTAAAGTAGGTTTTACAAAATTAAGTTTGAAATATACTTGTATAAAACAAACGTTAAGGACATCATTGAAATAAATTTAAACATCTTTATATATATTATTTTGAATATCCAAATTCAGGTCTAATGAATGAGTTGTTTGAGTTGATAACAAGAAGAAAGCTTTTGGGTGGCACATTGACCCAAACCTATTTTTAAAAAATAGAACATTGGATACATGCATACACAACTAATTGATTTAGACATTTGTAAACACAAAATCTATGTAAGGATTTTTTTCTAGGAGAAAAATAGCGATTCTTTGTTATTCATTAGAATCAAAGGTAACATGTATTCTGCAGCAGGTAAACAATACATGGATGGTCAGTGACCAGTCAGTCATCCTTCAAAATAAGTAGACATAAAGTCTAACAATACTACAAGTGAACAGAAACCAAATCTAGACCCGAAACCTCAAGTTCAATAGAACATGACAAAGCCTGATCGCTGAGCTAAGGAGGCACTTCTGGGAACAATATCTGAGCAAATATAGTAACTGAAACAGTCATACACACAAGGGTGTGTCATCAAAATAAGCCACAAGTGGCAAAAATCAGCCAATGACTAAAAGAACTATAGGGAGTCTTTCCTACTGTAATTACCCTCAGAGATTTCCATAAAATGTAGGTTCCTAGAAATGAGACCAAGTGCCTCCCTAGATAAGTTTTTCGCTTTATCATTGTATTCTCTGTATACATGGGCAGCTTCGAGTCGGGAAAAGGAAGCTTGTAGTCTTCTAATGTTGTTGCACTAGCCCTCTAGTTCAAGAGTTGAAATATCCTCCTGACTATTGAACCAGTTAATGATGGCTAGAGAGTCCCCTCTAATGTGCAGATATGGTAGCCAAATCATTTTGGAGAAAGTCAGTAAGACCCAGAGTGCAAGGAGTTCATCCCGGGTATTGGTACTTCGCCCACAACCCATTTTTATACAAAAAAGATAATCATCACTGATCCTGAGATGTACACCAACACCTCCAATATTGTTTGCAGAGGCTCCCTCAAAATAGCCAATAGGGTATACCAATACCCGTTCCATACCGTTACATCTCCTCTTGCGCTTGGGATGGACATTCACATGATGAATCTGAAGTTGTTCCATAATGTTAAATATGATCATTTTTGTAACTGGTTTACGATCCTCAAATATAAATTTGTTTCTGGCAAGCCAAATGTTCCAGGCTATAAGCAAGGGGAGGTATAATAGTTCTTTTTCCTTACTCATCCATCTGTTCCAATTTAGCCTGAAAGTTGGTTTATCCCAGGAGATAGGATGGTGTAGTGCCACGCTGAGTCTCAATATAATGTTCTTGATGAACCTACAGTCGGCAAAGAGGCGATCTACAGATTCTGCCTCTGAAAGACATAAACAACAGTAATTGGGACCAACCCAACCTTTTTTACATAATGTATCGCATGTGTTAATACGATTGTGAGACAGAGCCATGTAAAACATATTACCTTAAGAAGTAAGTTAAATTTCCAAATTTTTACCAATGAGTTGTTAATCGACTCAAAAAAAGCCATAAATGAGATGATATCTAAATACCTATCTACATAATTAAAAAATATTCAAAAATAATATTTTTGTGTTGAACTTTATAAAATTTAATGTTCTATAATGTAGTGTTTTCGAACTAATTTAAAATAGCTGAACATATAATCTATGCTTAAGCCTGGACTAAAAAAACATTAAAATGCCTATCAACATCTTACTTCACATTATTTTTAACACTATCAATATAGTTATCTAATGTCAACATCTAAGCTCATCAAAATTCATTGTTAATGGGTAAAATCTTTATTCTTGGACTGAAAATGTACAAAGTTCAAGTTTCTTTCTCCGCATTACAGAGTTAGGTTTGAAATATAGTTATCACACACAAACAATAAAAAAACATATTTATTTTTTTATTTTAAATTTAGGATAACAATTTTTTTACATTATTTTCATGTTAGATAGTTAATATTTAAAATTATAATATCAATTTTTTTAAATGTTTAATTGATCTAAATTCAAAAGAAATCTATATTATATTAATTATTAAAAATATTTAATTATATAAAAAATTCAAATTTATTTCTATAATGAACTAGAGATTACAATATTAAATTTAAAACACACACATAAAAAAACAATACACTATTACATATTTCTTGAAGGATATGTTTAGACTTTATCGATACAATAATTATAACATATTTCTCAACATTCTCGATGAAGAATTGAAATTTATGGTAAATTGGTAAAATATTTGGTTAGAGAATTATACCTTTCAAATATAAATTTTCCATATATTAAAGTAAGTATTATAAAATTAAGTTTAGTGCATATAAAATAATAATAATACCAATCTTTATAACTTGTTAATTTATATATATTAAATTCAGTTTCCATGACCATCGAAAGCAATCTTAGTCGTCATTATTATTAATAATATATTCTATTCTATATTAAAATACATATTGCAAAATTTAAATTAAATATATTTATTTAAGATAAACATACGGTTTTTTTTTTTTCCTTTGTATATTTGTATAAAGTGACTTCATAAAATATTTCAGAATTTACTTTCATCATAAGTTTTATTGAAATTATAGCATTAAAAAAACTATTAATAAAGGATGGAAATCTTATTATGGACTTGAAAACAATTGTAAATCAAATAGACTTCTATTTTTGGGATACGAGGAAACTTCTCTTTGAGTCTCTTGTCAAGTCTCTTGTTATCTTGTATGGGTGTGAAGTTTGGGCCCTGTAGAATCTCTAGAGAATCGTGAAGAAAGATGGAGCAAATTTAAAAGCGCTTTATAACATAAATCTCAAATTTAAATGCAATACACCATATCCTATCCCATCCTCCTTGCAAAAGCAAATCTCGCACCATTGAGAGCATGGCTATGACCAAGTACCTAATGTAAAAAAAATATAAACAACATGGAAGACAAGAGGCTTCTTAAGGTTGCTTCTGATTGTAGTCAAAACCACATGTGGCTTAAGTGACACTAGCATAAAGACACCAATTATTGGCTAAATTATTGAAGAGTAGAGGAAGATGTTACTCTGCATAATAGTGAAAATATTAATTTGAGTATTATTAGATCTAAATTTAAGAAGATGGGTGTGTTAAAGAATCAGAAGATTATGGAAAATTAAGATATTATGAGGTGATCAACCATAATCTAGAAAATCATAAGTATCTCTCTATTTTAACTAATATAAAGAGGAAAATCAACATTCCTAAAATAAAACATAAGGCATTGGGCAACTCCTAAAACATCATGGAATGAGAGAATTTGTCATATTTATGACAATAAGTGAGTGAAAAATATATAAAACAACACTTTCTCGTAGAATATTTGAATATACCCACATTAAAATATAATTTCAAAATATTTGCTACATTATTTACATTTCTAACCTTTAACTCATCACAACTATGATGAGTTAAAGCTTTTCATACACATAAATAATTTTTTTATAAAAAAAAATCCTAACTTCTTATAAGATCCATTAAATCAAACTTAGTTTGGACATCATCATCATCATATGGTTGTTCATACTCACACGGATTGAGAACTAAACAACTTGTACATATGAGTTACATCTTCCCTTCTTTTAATTAATGTTATTATTTTCTTTTAATTATTAAAAATATAATCATTATAATAATATTTTAAAAATATTTTAAAAAAATAATTATTTTGTTTTTAAAGAAAAATATAAAATTATATTTATATTTAAAAATATATATATATATTAGGATGCCCATAAGATTATTCATAAAGAGAGATACAAAACACAAAAAGAGGACCAAACTATCTTTTCAATTGATACAATCAAGTCTTATATCAATACAATCATTCATTTTGGCAAAAAGAAACAACAAAACTGGAAGAGGAAATAGAACTGAGTCGGCTAACTTCTTGGACAAGATCAAAAGCAGAAAGCCACAGTATCCACTTCTTCCTCATTCACAAATTTAGAAAAGCATAAAGTGCCCATCTGCATGGGTAAGACCTCCTTAGAAATTTCATTAGCCTTCCTATTGAGCTCTCTGTAAATATGGGTGAAATTTGTCCACTGGAACAACTAAAGAGAATCCTAAATTTGATGGAGAAGGTGTCAAAGCCTTATATATATCAATTTTCCTATTATCCCAATCTATCACAACTTTCGAATCGCCCATTACCTGAATGTTGTTAACTCTTTTTAAATTTGAGAAGTGAAGTAACGTCCATAAAGTTGTGAACTCTGCCTTCATGTTAGTGCCCCCACTTGGGGTGTAACAGATAAGAAAATAGTAAGACTAGTTCAGATAAAGGGATACACCAAATCTGCATATAGTTGAACAACCTTGACTAGACCCATTGAAATAACCCCAAGGATTTAAATAGTATAAATAAGGCATGCCAGGTACACAAGACTTAGGATCTTTTCGCTCCACTTTGAACTCTCTTGAAATATTTAAGATCAGTCATGTTGTTGAGGCCGCATGAACATCACAAATCCTGAAAAATACTAGATTTTTGAGACCACTAGATGTTGTATACAAAAATGCTTAGAAAGGCTTTGTAATTTCGTACTATCATATCCCAATACCACGATTGAGATATACAAAAATGCGCAGAGTACGTGGAGGGGGGAGATTCAGGATGGCTTGAACCTCCAAGGGATCCATGGTAATCCTGTTCTGGGACAAGATGAATCCTAATAAGCAACCGATTAGGATGCGGAACACCCACTTAAGGGGGTTGAGGTGGACATTATAATTGCGACATCGAAGGAAGACTTGTCGTAAGTCGTCCAAATGTTGGGAATGCTTTCGATATCGAGTCGTGAGGTCATCCAAATAGACAAGGATAATGTGAATGAGGTTGTGGAATTAAAAGTTCATGGCTTGCTGAAAAGTGGATCTAGCATTTTCAAGTCCAAATGGCAAGACACGATACACAAAAGTTCCCTGGGGTGTGGTAAAGGTGGTTTTATACTGATCTTCTTTGCGAATCTGGATTTGATTGTAACCCGAAAAACCATCCATGAAGGAAAAGACTTCATGTCTGGTACATGCATCTATGATTTGGTCGATAAACTGAGTGGGGAAGTTGTCTTTGGGACAAGACAAAGTCCAATCACAGAATTCAATACACACACGAATGGTTCCTTGTTTTTTATTGACGAGAACAGGATTCGAAACCCAAGTGGTATACACGATGGGCTATATAAATCCTATTTTGCGCAGTTTTTTATCTCATCTTTGACGATAGGGGCTTTTGATGAGTGGATGGGTCTTTTCTTATAGAGAATGGTGGGAACATTGGGCCATGTGTCGATGCGATGTTCAACGATTGATGGATCGATCCCAGGAATTTTGGTGTAGGACTAAGCGAAAACATCACGAAAATCTTGAAAAAGTGTCTTGTGGGTAGTGCCTTCCTCAATAGAGCATGAAGCATCGATCGTGATATTCTCAACTATCCTAAGTTTCCTTGAGATGTCGACTTGGATGGTTGGGGAGATATTGGCCATATTACCTTCCTCAAAGGATTAGGGGGCCGAGATTGGATTTTTGAACCAATCGACACTTCCATGAATAAAATCTCTCGATTCAACAAAGAACTGATCCAACGATGAGGAGGGTTCATCGGGGATGAAAAATGAGTGATGGTGCAGGTCATCCCAAGGATACTCAGGAATTGTGAGAGCTTCAAGGATCTCTTTGTCATTATGAAAGTGGCACCTGGATAGATTAGAGGGATCTTCTGCGGTCGATGGAAGACGAGAATTTGAGATCATAAAGATGGTATTGATGGTATCCCAGGAAGGAGCCGGAGGGTGGATTTCCTCGAGGATAGTGATTTCAGACTTAAGGGAGTGCTTAAAAAAATTAGTGAGTGTTGTTCAAGAAAACACACCCTTATAACCTAGGGTCTCTGAGATTACCAACTTACTAAAATTACTTGCAGACAATAGCCATTTCAGAATTTGAAATAGAAATAGGAAAAAAACTGGGCATACCATATTTATGACGGTCAATCCTAGCTTTTGTTCTTCTCTTCAAGTTGCTTCCACAACTTCTAGGGTATCTCCAATCACCTGCAAAGAACAAGATCTTCTTGTAATATCTTATATATTGTATCAATGGTTAACGAAATAACATATTCATAATGAAACAATAAGATAATTAAGAAATCACAATATATAAGAGTGCAAAGACACAATATTGGAATAAGAACTTTCTTTATTGATAAACAAGTGTGGTGAGATTACAACCCAACATCTGAGACAAGTGCTCCTCTACAATCCAAGGACACTGAGTTCTGTTGCTCCAAGATATCTGAAGGCAAACCACCAGCATAACTTTGCTCTATAACTTGTCATTCATTAGCCTCAACCCATACCCTCTATTTATACATGAGGAAAGAGAGAGGTTACGAAGGTTGAGATGGTTGAGGAAGTTGGGATAGTTATGATTAAGGGCCCAACTGTCCTCCACTAATCGTGTTTATATTTTTTTAACTCTGGATTAAGGCATACGTGACTATTGATACTATAAAGTTGTGTATGATACACGACTCACTTTAAGGAAACCCGTGGGTGCAATCCCTAATGATATATACGCAATTTACAATGCACATACTCACGTATGATACGTGGGTTGCTATGCAAATAGTCACGTATTCAACCCTAATGTCCATACAAAAATACATCAAGCTGGTAAGGTAATGATGAATCAAAGGTCATGCCCATCTATATTGTTTTGGATACTTCAATTGATTTTGTCCTTTTGTGTTCCGACACATTGGGTGTTAGTACTCAGACGGAGAAGTGCCATTTTACATGATAACAGATGCCCCCTAATGTGTGAGTTTAGAGGGAAGCGATGGCCGAAATACATTACAATATTTTAATCTCGGAGAACTCCATTACCAAGGCAACAGAGAAGGTAACTCAAAAAAATACATATCAAAGTCATATACAAAATCATATCTGAGGATGCCATGTTCAATATAGTGGAAAACTAGCTCCTTTACAATATTTGATTACATCATATGATATAGGTAACAAGACCATGTATATTACAAAGGTGGATCGAAACCACAATATACAATGATGAGCCTTCAAAATCTAGAAGCAGTGTAGTTGATCATAACACAATCTTGTGCAACTTAGGTTATAGAGGTGAACCTAAGGTCTTAGTCGAAATCCAAAGGAACCAATACAATCCCTACCATGTGAATAGATGTGCTGAAGTCGAACATGGAATGAACTCAACAAGTTGTCAGTAAATGATTGATGCTGATAACTGAAGCAAAGGAGTTCACCAATAATGGTAGTGAATCCTAAGGTACCATCGTCAAAACTCTAGGTATTCGTCTTCAGTAGATGCTGATGAGAAACCATGATGTGAGGAGGAAGGAAATGAATCCTTCAATAGATCACAAGAGTGACTAGGAAACTGGATACGGGAAGGTAAACACAAGTAATTCTAAGATAGGATAATGATGGGAATTAGGATAATAAGCAGATGAAGGTACAGATCCTTGAACAATGAGCACGAAACAGAGATGACCCAAGACAACTTTTGACTTGCAAATAGGACAACTAGACTTATCTTTCATGTAGGAGACATGATCAGATTCCCCATGTATAAAGGAAAGGCGAAGGAGTAACAAAATTGAAGTAATAGCTAAGTTGAAAGTGTAAATTAAGACATGAGTATCGGAAAGTTCAAAAAGTGCTTTATTCAAGGATGACATGCTGCCACTGTTTATAACCAAAAGAGAGTAATTCTTCCTTATCTTTCCTGTTAAATTTTAATTAGTCCAAGAAAGCTAACCCAAGTCTCTCTTCATTTTTTACAAGCTTGAAGAGGGGAGAGAATAATGCTTGATAATGTTACTGATTTGTGGATTTTACGAGCCTAAACTAGTACATGCTCGTTGGTGTTTTCATATTTTAAGAGTTTGAAAGATCCGAAGAAGAATCTAGGGGGGTGTTTTTTCGTACAATTTAGTCTCGTGAGGCCGGAAAAGTATAAAACAATCCACATAAGAACTCTCTTAGCTCCCGGAGGACTAAGGTATACCTTTTTCGTACTTAGTCGACAAGGTCCAAAAAAAGGGGTAAACTAATACCAGACCGACACACCTTCATAAGAAACAGGTAGCCTGAGTTTAATGAGTGTGACGGAAGGAAATATCACTCGAAAAGATCCATTTTATGAGAAATGGGGCTTACAATAGTAAACTCGATGCTTTTTTCTTTAGGTTTTGCGAGCATGACAAAGACATAAATTACGCTCGAAATCTTTTCATATTTGGGTCCAGAGTACGGAAAAGAGAAAAATAAGCTCATACCGAGTGTTCTTTTTCCGTAAGTTTAGTCCCTCGGGTCTGGAAAAGTGATAAACCTATGCCTGAATATACTCTTCTCAATTCTGAAGAAAAGAAAGTGCTATTTTTTCATAAATATTCCACATGGTCCGAAAAAGAGATAAACTGCCACCAATGTGGATGCCCGTTCACTTATTATTAACGATTAACAAGTCTGGACAAACAAGTTTACTCGGTAGTCGAGTCTGTTTTGAGGAGTCAGACCAGGGCCTAAAGAAAACTCCATAAATGTGGGGCGCCTTATAACAGGGATAAATCATAAAAATATGCAAAATGAGGCTCATTTTGGCATGAAAAACAACTAAGAAGGCTCCCGCAAACCTAGCACAACTACGGCATGGGTACCAAAAGACGATAAAGTGTTCTAACTATGGTACCCATGAAAAGGAGGCCCTATCCATGGAGGAACAATGATGTATACGAGTTTAAAAATGGTTTGACACCATAGTCCATGGATGAAAAAGTGATCCTAGGGTTTAATTATGGATAAGGTATAGATGCAATGCCATCAATAATGGACAAATCCTACCCTATATGTGACAGAAACAACTTTTTAGTGATCTCAGACCTGCTGCAGTTAGTAAGAACCCATGGTATTAGTCCATTCATTAAGAATTGATTTTAAACCATAGGAAATAGGTCAAAAATTTGAAAAAATTCTAGAAATAGTTCAAAAACAGAAAAAGAAATACCGATTTGGAAAACTACTAAACTTGGCAAGTTTTTACCTTTGACTTCAACTGATCAGCGAGGAAAAACCAGTGGACCAAATCGAAATCCGCAAGTTGCAGGTTGGTGGTCTATCCGTTCTCCTTCTTTTCATCCACTCAATTTTTAATTTTGGTGTAAAATTTTATCATTTTGTGCAAGCCCTTAAAACGTTACGCAGCATACGCGAGTATGCTGCTATAGCAGTCGTGTATGTTGCGTGACTTAGAAAAATTTGAACTATGGCCAAAATCAAAAGAAAATGATGGATTCTAATGATTAACAATGGTCATTGGGAAGGTACAATATGTTTCCAAGAGTGGAGGGAAAGAGAGCATGAGGACATGGATCGAGAAGCCATGCGAGATGCCCGACTTTACAAGCTTTGGAACAATGTGGTTTGTTGAAATTCTATTGCACTTTCGACATGAGGGCCAATTTCCGTTTACTAGAGACTCTGATAAGTTACTAGGGCCATGACCTTGGTTTGTTCGATATTCAAGGAGAGATCTTGGATATTATAGTAGAGGGAATATACTTCATTACAGGGCTTTCCCGCAGAGGCATGCCCGTGAACCTTGAGGCTACTGGTAGGGGTGGTGACCCTATGAGTGTTCAGGACTATATTGACACTTACTGCACTCCAGGAACACAAAAGAAGGGGACATGTGTCCCAATTTCTCACATAACTAGCTTTCCATTACAACTAATGGTAAGCACGATGGTGAGGATTGCTGGTTAATCTTCACTGCATTTGGCCACTCAGAATCAGATGCAGATTGCAATGGAGTGCATGCAGGGTATAGTATTTGACTGGTGCTTGGGTATTATCCCAATTATGAGGAAACAACTCTTTGACTACAAGAGAGGACGCAGGAAGAACTTCAGATATGCAAGCATTCTGGTGGTGTTCTTCTTTAAGAGGGTTCTAGCTATCATCCTAGCAGAGAAATACCACCACCTTCCCCTCGCCGTCTTAGACTCATTAGATGGGGAGATGTGTTTCTCCTCCAAGGTGGTGGAGGCTCAATCCAAAGTGTTTATGATGATGACTTCTATATGTGGTGGGAAAGGAAATTACCAGCGTTTGATCAATTCCCATATGTCGTATTGGACTTCCGAGGAGATAATGACCTTGTCCTCCCTCCCATGGAGGCATGGGGAGATATAGGTATTTTTATCTTCTTATGTTTTTAATTTTTTTATATGTATAAGAGTTTTGATCCTTTTCAAATGCTTTTTAAATGCAGATGTTGGACCTGTACACCACAATGGGCACCCTAGGACATTTCTATGGCCTACACACGGTGGAGACCAGAGTATACATCGATTTCTCGAGGGGAAGCTGGCCAGGATAACCCAAGGGGTCCCTACCATGCGTATAGAGCAGATTCCCATTGTGACGCAGGATTTTGTAGTAGGGATTTCGACTACCTAGATACACCTTCTGAGGAGGGTAGCGAGGGTCGTTATACATTACAGGGAGGCCGAAGAGGTAGTCGTAGCCGAGGAGGTTGAGGAGCAGGCTTAGATATATAAGCATACACATGGATTACAATCCTATTTTTTGTATATTTATACAGTTATGACAAGATATTTGAATCAAAAACTCGATCTATCTACGGAGATATTTTACACACACACATATGTGTGTGTGTGTATGTGTGTCTCAAATGCGTCTGTTATATTTATTTTACAAAATGTGTGTTAAGTGCTAGTCTAATATGTAGTTCGCATAAGCATTAGTAATTTTATTTTCATTCCTTGAAATGTGATTAAATGAAATATATTCAAAGTTTCTTTCAAGTAATCTTACGAGCAAAAACTGGCATAACAAAGTAGGGTTTCGCACCTGATAATCAACATTGAGTTGGGAAACCACCAGGCAAGAGTCAAGTATGACTTCTAGATGGGTAATTCCATGTAGGATAGCATCCCATAAAAACTCAATAACTGCCTTGTATTCGGACACATTATTAGTAGCAGGACCTAAGCAAGCGCACCAGAGGCAACTAGCTGTTATGAGGGTGAGTATATAACCCATGCGGCTAAAGCGAGGTTACAAGTATGGCGGCTAGCGACTTTTGCAAAACCTACAAACCACTTAGCTGACATCTAAAACAACCAACAAACTATATAAGAAACACTAACCAGCTAACTATTGTACATAAAAATACATACAATAAAAATACAAGAACAAGCACCATGCCTAAGCGCAGTACTTCTTCAGGTAGAGCACATTTCTAGGCTCAGGAAACTTATTTCCATCAAAATTAGTTAATTCATACGCTTCCTTTTTCAATAACTTTGACACGATGCAGGGACCTAACCACATAGACTTGAATTTTTCTACCCCTAGGGGTTCTTTGTCTTGATCCTAGAGCAAAACAAACTCCTCTTCAGAGAAAAATCTTGGCTTAACTACGTTGTCATGTTGGTTCTTTACCCTATTCTTATGAGCTTCGTTTGTTGTCAATGCATCTCAGCGTCGTTCATCTAGATTTTATAAGTGAAGCAAACATTCTTCTAGTTCCGTAGTGTCAGGAAGTACATGAATAGCTATCTTAAGAGATGGAATCTTGCATTCAACTGGCATGATTGCTTCCACCCCGTGAACGAGTTGGAAATGTGAAATACCTGTAGCAGTCTTGATATTAGTCTGGTACACCCAAAGTGCAAGATATAGTATGATGTGCCAATTTGACTGGCTTGCGTTAATGGTATGCTTTAGAATGGTTTTCAAGGTTTTGTTTGCTGCCTCTACTTGTCCATTCGCTTGCAGGTAGAAGGAAGATGAGTGATATTGATTAAACCCTAGCATAGTAGTCATCTTTGTCATCATACTATTCTGAAAGTGACTGCCAGTGTCAATGACAATCTCCTTTGGTATACTGAAACGAGTAATGATTTGGTTAAACACGAAGTAAGCTATCATTTCACCGTCTGCTTTGAACGTAGGCATTGCCTCTGCCCTCTTGGTGAAGTAATCAACAGCGACAATGATATATTTATGCCCCCAACAGAAACTGGATTGCACATCACATAATCCACCCCCCACTTAGTGATGGTCCCATCGCAATGATGAGAAACAACGGAGCAGGATGCGACCAAATTTTCCTGGTATAGAGCTAACACGGATGATAGTGCTTCATAGACTCCACACAATCTTTGAAGGTTGTGGGCTAGAAAGAATCGGAATGTAAAATCTTATGGGTCATTTCTAACCCAAATAAATGATCCCCACACGCTCCGCTATGGGAATCGTTTAAGACACACTCAGCCTCCTTGTGGGTCAGGCATCGATGCAAAATAGAAATTACCCCTCTACGATATAAAGAATCACCGATGATCATGTAGTTTATTGCATTCACATACAATTTACGTCGCTCTTCCCTCGAGAAGGATGCAAGACACTTAAAAGTCTAGATATATATAAGGATGTCTCTGTACTAGGGATTAGAGGTGGAAATCAGAAAGATATACTCATTTGGGAATGAGTCATCCTCCACCACTACATTCTCTTCCATAGGAAATTATGAGATAAGCTCTGCAAAAACTAAGGACTTTTTGGATTTAGCAGATTGGAAATCCAAGTCAAACTCTTGGAGAATGACTATCCACTTGTTGAATTTGCCTGGGATTATGCGTTAGGGCAAAAAATACTGAAAAGGATTTACATCTTCTACCACTGTGGTTGTCCTCCGTAAAATATAGTGACGCATCCTCTGAACAATGTAGACAGTTGTTAATTCCAATTTCTCGACGTGGCAGTATTTGAGTTCGGGACCAGCTAATGCACAACTGAGATAATAGACAACATGCTCTTTGAGCTTGTCATCCTCCTGAACCAATACCACCCCAATGGTAGACTCTGACGCAACCATATACAATATAAATACTTTAGATTAATCTGGTGGACGTAATAAAGGAGCCGAAAACAAAGATTTTTTCGATGCCTCAAATGCAAGTTGTGCGGTTTCATCCCATAAAAGCGGAGTGTCCGGATTAAGCAAGTGCATGAAACCCTTAGTTATCTTGGAATAATTATCTATAAAACACTGAAGAAAGTTAGATTTCCCTTGCTGGCTCTGAAGTTTCCTGATGGAACGAGGAGGATGTAGATTTACAATAGCCTCCACTTTGAAAGGATCCACTTGAATTCCTTTGTTTGACACGATGAACCCAAGTAGCCTCGTCAACTCAACGCAGAAAACACACTTGTGGGGATTCAAGCATATTTTATAATTTCTACATCGTTCAAAAATAAAGCGAAGGTGATCTAGATGGTCCCTCCTCTTGCAAGAATGGACAATCAAATCATCCAAATACGACTCGACAATATTCTTAATGTCGTGGAAGGAAAAGTTCATTTCCCACTGAAAGGTAGCCCCAGCATTTTTCAAACCAAAGGGATTTTTCTTGTATGCAAAGGTACCCCATGGACAAATAAAGTTGTTTTAAGTTGGTCTTTCGGCTTGATTTGGATTTGATTATATCCGGAAAAACCATCCATAAATTAAAATACTTCGCTACCCACACAAGCATCAATGATTTGATCTATAAAGAAAGTGGGGTAGTTGTCCTTGGGACATGCTTTATTTAGGTCACAGAAATCAGTGCACACGCGTATTGTCCCTTGTTTCTTATCAACAGGAACAACATTGTATACCCATTATGTCAGAGCAATCAAGTAGATAAACCCCGCTTTCAGCTACTTTTCCACCTCATCCTCAACGTCTGTCACTTTACGCGGATTAAATGGTCGAATCTTTTTTCAAACCGGTTTAGAGTCGGGGTAGGTGTAGATTTTGTGTTCTACAATAGATGTATCAATTCCTGGCATCTCCTCATATGACCAGGAAAACACGTCACGAAATTCCTTAAATAAGGCAGTATATATGGAAATCTCCTCCGGAGAGTAGTTTGCACCAATATGCACATTTTCTACGACGTTGGGGTTTGTAGAAATGTTGATTGGAATGGTAATAGAAATATTTGTCATATTCCCCTCAACAAATATTCCATCCTTTGGTAAAGGATTAATCGGTAAATCAACATATTCCGCCAGTCTCACATGGAACTCTTGGTTTTCAATTCTACTCAATTCTGGAAGAAAGTAGGACCTATGGTGCAGATCTTCACAAATCTTATCTCGCCCACTCATAGCTTTCAAAATGGCTTCATCCAAAGGAAAAACCATGTCTAAGCAGTCGTCTGAATATAAAGAGTTCTCCGCCCAAGCGGGAAGATGAGCTTCTTTCAACTCCTCTGAGACTGTAGAAGGAGTCACAACAGGATCAGCAGTGGTATTGACAATAGCTTGGTAAGACACTTCCACTGCAGATAAGGGCACTTGAGGTTCATGACGAGAAGGAAGGACCCAAGGATCAGTTCTATCGACAATTGTTGCGATAGACTTCCCTACACTCATAGAACCTAGATAGTTTATTAGGGCTAGGATATCAAATGTTCCCATCAAATATGAATACATTCTGACCCCCAAGCTCTCATTAGTCGGTTTAGTCTGATCGATCAAAGGTACATTGGACTCGTTAGTCTCCAAACAACCCTTCCAAGTGAAACTGAGTTGGTCAACAGTAACCAACTTCCCTTTGTGTGGAAACACTACCACTCGAAGAACTGCCGAGGCAATCTCACTCATGGCATAAGTCCATCTTCTCCCTAAGAGAAAGTTATAATCCAAAGGAGCATCAATCACTTCTACTTCAACAACCACTGCTTTCCTTGCCAACTTAAACTCAAAAGCTGGTAGGATACTGTGTGGATGGAAAGACCATCCGTAGAAAGTAGTAGGTAAAGTGTTTGATGGAACTAGCTCCGGGGAACCTAAAGCCTTTCAGCAAGACATTGACATTACACATGTGGAAGCTCCTTCATCAACAACTGTATGTCCAATGGTTTTTCTGCCATGGACAACATCAATTGACAAAGACACACGATACTGCAAGAAAATATTAAAATCTGACAGATTAAACTTCGCAAGCAAGCTTGATGAATCCATGCTGCCAAGAGGGCATCCCGCTGAGCAGGACAACTCTGTAACACTTCCAATGCTGACATTGCACATGAAGTTTGAGCCAAATCTTCAACTACTGAGTAGTTGGAAGCAACCCTAGAGTTAGGATTGTGAAATGATTTTTTAAAGACACCTTTTGGTATCTTAGGCATCAGGTCAGTAGGTTTCTCAATAGTGAGAGGGTTAGAAGTTTCACCAGTAGACTTACCCTTCTCAAAAGCCTCTGATTATTAATTCTTGGTTCTTGTATAGAGTAAGGTGTTAGATTGTACAATGTTGATATAATTTTGATCAGGAGGATCACTAGAAGTACCCCGACTACATTCTAAATAGAAGTTGCATTCTGTCCTTGGAAAAATGGATCCTTCATGACAACCGGTTGTTGATTTTTAAGCAACTTTTGAGCTTGATCCATAAGAGGGAATTGATTAGTTAGTTGGTGTCCCTGGCACAACTTACAGGGAAACTTAAACTTCTTCTTATATTTATCACCCCATCAACATTATTCGTGGGTGTCTGCTTGTTTTGATTACCCTCACCCTTCTTCCCTTTCTTATTTTTCCCACCGGGGTTTTAATTGCCCTTCTGAGAAGACTGTGCAAAAACCAAGCAAAAACAATTGCAGTTTGAGATGAGGGGGTGGCAGCCTTTGCTGCCTCCGCTGCAGATTGTTTCACTGACAACTCATGGAGTTGCTTATCCAGTGACTCTACAGTGGGATAACTTACTGAACCAACCACACCATCGGCATGGGGTCCAGGCTTGGGTTTCTCTACATTATTGGTAGAACTCGGCGCCTCATGTATGATTTCATACAAGATCCAAGACTAAGCATAAATAAAATCTAACTGTTGGGCCCTGAGGATAGCCTCTTCTTCTGTGGTGACCCCCGAAGTGGATACATCTTTAGATATATAAGGTAGTAAAGATTTTAAGAACCACTCTAATAAGAACTTGGGAGGTATAGTGGGTTTTATAATCCTCTTCTGTCTTTGCCACTCTTTGCTGTGATCCGAGATATGTGTGGATGTGTTTTGCTAAAAAGTTGACAACAAATCTGTGCCAGCATCATACCGGAAAGGAAGATGGAAGTGATTGAGGAACACAGTTGCTAAATCCAGAAAACTATCACTTGCAGCAGAGGGAAGTTCAAGGTACCATTTTGTTGCAACATGAGTCAAATTCCTCTGGAAAAGCCTCAACCAAACGGAGTCATAGTTCAGTGAATTTGAAGAGGACCATAGGTGAAAAGTGGTTATATGGGCACTTGGATATTTTCCATATTTTTCTTCAAACTTAGGAATGTATGAAGGTAACTTAATAGGAACAGGTGGCCATGTCGCACTATGTTGCACATGATCATTCATCAACTTTGCCAAGTCTGACAAGTTTAAAGTTGCAAGGAAAGGAAGAAAGGAGTCTAGGATGTAGAAGGACTTTCCCCTTGGTTCCCAAACAAAAAAGGTGGGGTTTCCCCCAACCGCCAGTTGTGAATTAGTCAGACTACTTTGAAAAGGATTCCACTCGAAATCCAGTGGATTACTTGTGTGCGGTGCACTATAAGAGGTTTGAGCCGCTCCAGATAAAACTGGAGTTTGAAAGACAGGAGCAGGTATCCCTCCACTAAAAAGTGAAAAGGGAGAGCTCATGAAAGGAACCGAAACTAGTGTCTAAAAACCAAAAGCATTTGTGTTTCCATACTGCATTCCCACATATGCAGGGGTGGGACCTACATAAGGAGTAGATGGGGGAATATTCCCCCCATTCCATGGGAAACCCTAGACAAATGAGGAGGATCCACTTGGACCACTCTGAGGTTTGCATAAAGGAAGAGGAAGGAAAAGGTGCACTGGGAATACCAGTGACGACCCCACTAAACGCATCTACTACATTAGAGGGAGCTGAGGGTTGAACCACTCGACTACTTGGTGACAATGGTGTAGTAGATGTACCTGGTCTTGGAGCACCAACCAGGGGAGGTGGGACTCCACCAACCAAAATGACTAAATTTTGGGTAGAAGTACCCTCTCTAGAGCTAGACATAACTCTACTCATAGGAACACCAATAATAGGTGAATTAAAGGGAAGAACCTGGACACTCACAAGATCGTTTAAGTCAATTAGAGGTGGGTTAAAATTCCTTTCAAACTCGTCAGCCTACAAGTCTTTAATCACTACTGCAGTTGTTTCTTCCTAGTTAATCCTAAGTTTTGGTTCACCTAGAACTTCACTAACTCCTATCGGTTCAAAAGAACCGTCAGTATCTAGTCTTCGACTTTAAGGGGGCGGTGGAGGCTCCACTGTAACAGATGGAGGAAGGTTTTGCAAACTTCTTGACCTACGGAGAGGTTGGTCCTCCACAGCTATAAATTTGACTCGCACACACCTAAAGGCCAACTAAACACGGACAAACCAAACAACACTCATTGAAAATGTCCTAAAGTCACACAGACACAGCGGATATAAGGTACACCTTCCAAAGGAAATCCTAGGATGATTAGGGCCCAGGTCCAGCCAGTGAAGACTGATGGATGGTTACTTGGAGTCCCGTGAATATTTTCTTGGGCACAAGCGCTGGAATCACCGTAACCGCCCTCCCAAACTGTATACTAGCCTCTGGGGTTACCTTCCAAGTTTGTCCAAGGTGTATCGGAAATAACCTTCCAATACCACCTGTGTATGATCCCTAGTGTCAAGAAACTAAAGGCTACCACAACTACACCGAGATTCTGGCAGAACAATCGCAACCTGATCCTTATGCATAGGTAGGGTAGCAAAGCCCAAAACCCTGCCAACATCGGCACCGCACAGGGCCCAAGAGGTGGTATTGACAAAATCCCCAAACGCATAAAAATCCTGATATACGCTCGAACAAGGAATCGTAGGGTTATCTCCTCAACCAGGTTCTTACGCGACCTCATGCTTAACTCTTGTGTGAGAGGATCTTTCCAGATGGTCTCATGTAGAAGAGTATTTACCTAGTGAAATGCCTACTATGTTTGAAATCAAATGCTTGTGGATAGTTAAAAACTCCCTACTCCACAAGCCTAGCTTGAACTAGTTGATGTATGAGCCTAGAAAAAAGAAACTTACTAGTAAAATTTTAATTAATCGTTCTTTTCAATGGGATGTATTAGTCAAGGGTAGCGGTATGAGACTATATGATTTTATAGACTCAAAAGAAAGAAATCAAAAAATGATGTATACAAACTTTCAAAATAAATGCAACTACAATGCCAATTTTTCTTTTCTTTTTCTTTGTAATGCAAGCTAATGATAATTGTTCTTTTCTTTTTCTTTGTAATGAGAGATAATGATAATTTTTATTTAAAAAAAAAGGAAACTACAAGACTTTAAATTTTTTTATTTCTTTTATGAAAAAATAACGAAAAGAACAACTAAATGCAACCTAATGCAAAAACTACAAATTTTTTTTTGTCTTTTCTTTTTTGAAAAATTCAAAAATAATGATGCAAGTAAATGCAAATCGAATGAGTTTGAACAATCTAAACATATAACAGTAAATGATGAAAACAAACCCTATAGTAACACACTTCACCCAAAAAGGAAGAAATGGCACAAAACCTAGACTTGGCGGAACTATCAAATCAAAGACTAATAGATCTAAAATAGAAAGAATGACTAACTCGGACCACCAACAATAGTACAGAGCATACAATGTTTTAAAGGACTGGTCAATGACCTAAAACAAAAGCACTTAGACCCAAAAATCCAAGTAGGAGGACCTAACACATTCACCAATGAAGAAGTCAAACACAAAAACCACTCAAGGACTTGACTAATCAAGTAAACTGTGAAATTTACAAACCTAAGACCACAATATCATGTCAAAACAGAACCTTCACAAGCATATGAGAGATCATAAAATTAGGGACAAACAAAAACCCTATAGACTCATAGACACCTACAGGAATACACAACTATCCTAAAGGAAACTTGTGTATCATACATGACTATCACTAAAGCAACCCGCGTATACAAAGTGCAATACGCGACTGTCACCAAGGAAACCCACTTATGCTGTCAAAATTTTGCAAAAAGAAAAGAAACTAACAGACAGGCTCTGAACATGCAATACTGGAATTCAAAGATAAAATCAAAACAAGTCACAAACAGAATCATATAGAGAAAAAATTGGTCAGGAAATCCTAAAGAGAGGACCCACAACAGGTTGGACTCCCCAACTAAGTCACCAGTTCTGTTGTTCAGGAAAACACACCCTTATAACCTAAGGTATCTGGGGTTACTAACTTACTAAAATAACTTGCAGAAAATCAGCCATTTCAGAATTTGAAATAGAAATAGGAAGAAAATTGGGCATACCTTATTTATGATGGTCGATCCTAGCTTTTTTTCTTCTCTTCAAGTTGCTTCCACAACTTTCAAGCTATCTCCAATCACCTACAAAGAACAAGATCTTCCTGCAATATCTTATATATTATATCAATGGTTAATGAAATAACATATTCATAATGAAACAATAAGATAATTCATAAATCACAATATATAAGAGTGCAAAGACACAATATTGGAAGAAGAACTTTCTTTATTGATAAACAAGTGTGGTGAGATTACAACCCAACATCTGAGACAAGTGCTCCTCTGCAAACCAAGGACACTAAGTTCTGCTACTCCAAGATATCTGAAGGCAAACCACCAGCATAACTTTGCTCTATAACTTATCATTCATTACCCTCAAACCCTACCTTCTATTTATACATGAGGAAAAAGAGAGGTTATGATGGTTGAGATGGTTGAGGAAGTTGGGATAGTTATGATTAAGGGCCCAATTGTCCTCAACTAATCGTGTTTATATTTTTTTAACTATGGATTAAGGCATACGCGACTATTGATACTGGAAAGTCGTGTATGATACACGACTTGCTTTAAGGAAACCCGTGGGTGCAAGCCCTAATGATATATACGCGAGTTGCAATGCACAAACTCGCGTATGATACGCGGGTTTCTATGCAAATAGTCGTGTGTTCAACCCTAATGTCCCTACAAAAATACATCCAACTGGTAAGGTAATGATGAATCAAAGGTCATGCCAATCTATAGTGTTTTGGCTACTTCAATCCATTTTGTCCTTTTGTGTTCCGACACATTGGGTGTCAGTACTCAGACGAAGAAGTGCCATTTTACATGATAATAGTGAGGAGCGACCGATACTCAGGTAGGTTTGGGAAATGATGGGAATAATGACCATAGAGGCCATAAACTACACGCGAGTGGTTAATATGTAATGATTTGTTCTTAACCGTAGGGATGTTTGGTACATTAAAAACTGGAGTGTCATCATCCTACACTATTATGCACATGTGGTTGTGAGGAAATCGTAAGTCAATACAATTTTGAGTAGCGTGGCCAAGGACATCACATAAGGAACAAATAGGAGGTGGGCGTGGTTCTGTTGAAGCTTTTGGTTCCTTATCCCCAGCCTTTCTAGGAGGAGAGGGTGCAGGAGTGGATGAAGGAGCAGCTCGTTGTGGACCAAGCGGTGGATGTGACATTATCATGATAGGTTGGACTGGTGTTGGCGCAATTTGTGGTGTCGGGGTGGGGTTGGGTGGATCAAGGTACCACACTGGAATTCCCAAAGTGAATTTGGAAGGTAAGAGTAGACATGACTAGTTTACTCATGATTCCAGAAGGTGGAAAGAGAAATGGGATGGTGTGTATGGGAAATGAACCTCAAAAATTCCCCAGAGAAAGACTGGGGTGGGTGCGGTCTACAGTTGGGGTTGTGGTTGAGGTTGTGATGAGGTTTGTGAGTTGACCAGATGTGATGGTGCACAAATCTGATCTTTCATTCGTAGATGGAGGAGGTGGTAGCGATAAAAAAAGTGTCAATCAAACGGGCGTTGGTAAATAGGCTTGGACCAACGACAGACAGAGAGGGGATGGATACATTATCGATGGTGGCGTCGATGGTAGGGAGGACATGATCCAAAGTGGTCAGTCCTTTAGGATTGTAGTACATCAACTAGTCAATGTCACAATATTCCCATCATGGCGAAACATTAGGAGTCGAAAGACGGTTGAAGCAACGTATTGCATCGCGTACATGTAACTAAGTCCAAGGAGAAGGTTATAATCTAAATGGGTGTTCACGACCTTGATGACGATCAACACATATTTCCTTTCCAAATCAATCAGGACATTTCTGAGAACGTCTTGTGGTTGGTAGCATGTCCTTCATAAGCGTGAATGGAGGTGGTCGAGGGTTGAAGGGTTAGGGATCCTAGCTTCTGCCAAATGAAGGTTGACATAACGTAAGTGGATGCACCCTTATCGATGATACATCTATGTATGATCAAATTCTAAACAATGACAAGAACCTGGAAGGAGACAAATGAAGGCATCTGAGATTCTCCTTAATCCAAGTCGAAAGTAATCAACTTGGATTCATAGGGGTCGATGGAACCTAAAGCAGATAACAAGGCTTTGCATTATGAAGGACAAGTTCTTAGGATTTCCAAAGTGGACATGGCAGAGAGAGACTAGGCCAAGTCATCGACAATATTGTAATTGAGAGCGGCTTTAGAAGTGGGATTGTTCATAATGCGACGCAAAGGGAACCTAGGGACTTTGGCAGTCTCGTCCATGCGGGGTATAGGAAAATGTAAGGACATATCGAGAGCAGTGGAGGTAGATGTCGTGGAGGGATTAATGGTTTCTATGGTGGAGACATATTGGTTTTGTTTAGTCTGTAAGTTAGTGTCAAATGACAATGTCATAAGATGGTGGACACCAACATTTAAGGGATGACTCGAAGAAGTGGTTGTGGTATTTTGTTGTACCAATGGTTGGGTTGCAACCATTCCTAGATTCAGTAATGGGTTCTGCAACACTAGAAGTGGAGGACCTTGTGGTATGGGGTTTGGCTATGCCGGAGCAATAGCATTGGTTTCACATTGATTTTTGGCTTGTATTAAGTGGCGGAGTCGATGCATCTAGGGGCACTGGTGTGTATAATGGCCATAAACATCACAAATGGTACACTGATGGCTAGTTCGTAGTTGAGGGTTCTTCCCAGGTCTAGGTGGACGCTGGTGGTTTTGTGCAAGGGAATTGCCTCCGTTGTTGTTAGGAGGGTTGGGTTGTTGACCGCCCCCTTGAGGTTAGTTGTTTCCCTGGTTCCTACCTCTCTGTATTCCTCTTTGCCCTTATTGGTTATTGGTGGCAAATTGATTGGGGAGGTTTTGTTGAGCATAGACTGTCCTTGAGGAATAGGAGGAGTTGGGGTCGGAGCAGGTGTAGGTTTCACAGGTGGTGGGTAGTAGGTGGGAGCATTTGGAGGGGATGCAAAGCCTATAGTTTGGCCATTACAAGTAGGTTCCAAACAATTTGTTCCATGAACATGAGGAACGGGTGCGGGAGACATATACGAAGGCGTGGCTCCAGACGGAGCCAATGCGCATGAAAAGTCAGGGGCATAATTGGGTTGGGAATCACTAGGGGTGTTACCAAAGTGAGGCAGCATCGAAGGATAGGCCGTGTATAGGTGTGGTTGCTAGGTAACAGAGCCAATGAATCCATTATCAGCATAGGATGCCCCCAATGTATCGCGTCATGAGGAGCCATCACTAGGAGCATCGAGTGTGATGGTGTAAAGGTAACCCGATTGGGCATAGATAAGGTCGAACTACTGTGATTTTTGTATTGCTTCTTCCTCGGTTTATGGGCGCTTGAATGCAACATCCTTGGTGATAGGGGGAGTAAGGTTTTAAGAAACCAATTAAGGAATATCTTGTCATCTAACTGGATTTTGCACAAACTATGGTGACGATGCCACTCATGGATGTGATCTGTGATATGGGTAGCAGTTTTCAATCTACAAGATAACAGGATTTCCACTCCCTCATCGTAACGGATAGGTAGTTGGAAGTACTAGAGGAACATTGAGTATAAAGAGGAAAAATTAGGATAAGTGGCATGAGGCAGCTCAATGTACCATTTGGATGCAACACTAGTGAGTGTGTCCTGGAATAACCATAATCAGATAGAATCACCCACTATGTTGTTGGAGGAACACCATAAGTGGAATGACATGATATGGTTCTAAGAGTCTTCTGCAACACTTCCCTCAATATTAGGGGTGTTTGAAGGGAGTTTGGTAGGCATGGGAGGCCACAACGGGTCATGACGGATGGGGTCATTTGTTAACCTCGCCAAATCGGGCGGGTTGAGACTAGCCATGAATGGCAGACTAGGACTTGGACTAGATCTGGGAGGGCCAACAATGGTATTGGGGTTGGAGGACATGTAGTTGTCGCGGAAAAATGGGGATTGGTAGAGCTAACTTTTGATAGTGGAAGTAGTCACGGGAATAGTGTGAATAGCCAAAATAGTGGCAGAAGGGCCAGTTCCCCCATGCATGAATGTAGGAATGGTGTGAACCATGGTGGTTGGAGTGGGGCTACCACTAGCGAGTAGTGAACCAACAACAGTGTGTGTGGTGGCGAGGGGCCCATTAGGACCAGGTCCTGTAGGTCCGGCGTAAGGGATATTTGGTATGACAGGTGGAGCATTCACAAGTCCAGTACCAACAATCCCCTCTGAAAGGGGTTGGGAGGTGCACCAGCCATGGGGCTAGATGGGATAGTGATCAAGGTAGATTCAGATCGATAGGAATCTAAATCTGACTCAGATGATGTGTATGTCTTTGAAGGTGGTGAAAGATGTCGAAGATGGATCTGACGATGGTGGTTCAAGGAACCAAATTAAGGGGTAAGCCCCATAATTCTTTGGGAGTAGCATGGTGGAGCAATGGTGACAAATGAAAGCTCAAAAATACAACATCAATCAAGTGTGCAGAAGGAGAGATGATAAATGGTGGCACACAAGCCAAAAAGAAAGCTAATCGGAGCTAGGCCATTGGATTTCACATTAGCCTTCAAGCTAATTTTAGATCTCAAATCATAACCTCCTTTCAAACAAGAAGAGGGTAAGGATTTGACTGAAGAGTGGGAAGGGGACATTTTTTTAACTTGGAGAGAGAGGGGGCGCATCTTTAGAGAGAGTGTCAAGGGTGAAAACTAATCCTGAGGTAAGTCTGGTAACAAGCTAGCAAGGGAAAATGACTCAATAGGGGAAGAAGGTTGAGGGGACTAAGGAAAGGGCTTCTTGACTAGCTTCATGACCAAAAACGGAAACCTCCATGTTTGACTCTTCTTTCTCAAATTCCCAAGAAACAATGGAAATGAGAACAACAGAACAAGGCACAAAAAAAAGGCTTACTCGACGTAAGCACCTCCTCAACGTCCATGCTGGAAGAAACATTTACACCTTGAGGGCTTTTAACCAAGGTGTCGTTTGGAGTGAAAGCAATCTTTGTAGCATCCAACAAACTGACGTTTACGTGCAAAGGTGAGTTTACCACCTATTTTCTTCATACCCTCTTAGCTCTTTGATGATGCACCCATGACTTAGGGCATTTCTCTTGGGTATGTCCAAATTCATGGCATGAAAAACAATGGAAGGAATATGCCAAAAGTCCACTTTCTACATCCAAGTTCAATCCCCCATCACTAATTCAATTTTTTCGATCATCCCACCTCGCGTGTCCAGTTCAATTTGAATCCATGCACGATGCATGTCTTCTTTTGTGTGCCACTGACTTTCAATACCCACAAAGGAACCTAGCTTATTCCCAATTGCCACCAAAATACCCTCCCTCCAAAAATTCAAGGAGAAACTTGGACGAATGTCCCAAATTTTGTGCACATTATGCGGCTCATGCATAGGGTCAATCCCCACTAACCCACATCGCAAAATAAGAATGGTTGGACCCCAATTTTAGTTGTGGATAATAATAACATTAGAATCTTCTGATTTTTCCAAGAAGAAACAAACCCATCATATAGTTAGGACGTGAAATATTTGTTCATAACCAAGCCAAGGAACCCAATTTTCTGAAAACCAAGGTTTTAGGGTTCCTAGATTCATTGCTTTCCACATAATCTACCAACCAAAACCCCATCCAAGTAATCCAAGACCTCAATGGAAACATCAACGATAACTACAATATTCACTTTACCTTTTTGTGCACAAATACACTTATTTCTACTTGCCTTGACAACCTTTACATTCTCGAAGAGCATAGAAGAATTTGTTGAAAGCATATGAACAAGACATGGAACACCTGAAATTGGAGGAACAAAGGTTTGAACATCTGGGGTCGACCACCAATAACGAATAGATTAAAGCCTTCCTCCTGTCTCCTCGACAAAAGAACCATCTTTGGGGGAGGTGATTCCAACGGAGCCTTGGATTGAAGAGACACATCCCTCTCTGTTTCCATGATCGATCCTACATTAATATCCTCCTAAGATGTAAAGATCTGCAGATGGACGTGATTGTCCTTGTAATCAATCGGTTCTTCCTCTATGGTTTGGAAAGGACGGAGTAAACCAGAGGAATTCACACCTTAGAACTTGCAACAAGATTTGATTATTGAAAGAAAGGACGAAAAAGAAAAGAAGCAGGAAAAAAAGAGGGAACCTTTCCAATTTGGGAAAGTTCCGAACAAAGAGAGGCTTAGGGGGGCAAAGACTTTGGACCCCAAACCCTAGAGCAAAACTACCCCCTCCCCGAAAATAGACCTCCCCTAAAAAGATTAGATCCAAACAAACGATATAAATTTACCAATTTTTTACTTACTATAATAAGTACAAATTTAAAATAACATTTTTTAATATAAATGAAGCTTAAATGTTAAATTAGAATTGTAATAGAATATATTATGAGGTGATCAATTATAATCTAGAAAAATAAAAAAACCCTCTCTATTTTAACATAGAGAAAGAAAATTAACATTCATAAAATAAGAAAGAAGGCATTGAACAATTCCTAAAACGTTGTATTAAGCAACAAGGTATTGAACACTTCCTAAAACATCCTCGGAATGAAAGAGGTTGAAAGATAAATATTGTTTTTTTTTCATATAATGTTTTGCTTACACCCACATTAAAAATGCAATTTCAAAATACAAACCTTTTTTTGTTTCAACAAAAAAAAAAACTAATATATGCTATTCAATTATTTTGAATCAAGATATAGTTAACATAAACAATATTCGTGCATAAATAAAAGGGAACATGCCCATATAAGAACTTAAACAAAAAGGGCACTAACCACCTTCCTAATCACACCCCCCCATGCCTTCAGAACGTCACAATGAGTATCAACTTAAAAAAACTAATATATGCTATTCAATTATTTTGAATCAAGATATAGTTAACATAAACAATATTCGTGCATAAATAAAAGGGAACATGCCCATATAAAAACTTAAACAAAAAGGGCACTAACCACCTTCCTAATCACACCCCCCCATGCCTTCAGAACGTCACAATGAGTATCAACTAAGAACGTAACAAGGAAAATCCTACTTCCCATAACCCCGTGGGGCTAAAACACCAAAATAACAAAAAAGACCCCAGCAATTCAACACTGTAACTAAATAGTCTGTAGAGATCCTCTATGAATAATAGAGTGGAAGGAAACCTCTTCAAAGAACAGGAACCCTTCTTCTAGCCCCAAAGCTTCCTTGGAAGGCTTGTCAACAACAACATTGAATTCTCAAAATATATGATAGAAAAAGAGAAACTAAAAGCCTTCATGTAGAAGCATAACCCTCCTCTACCAAACTTCAAGATCAAACATTGAAAGAGAAGCCTTGCTAGAGATCCACTCTATAATGGCCTTGGAATCTCCAACCACCTGTACCTTGCCAATATGTTTTTTGGAAGCAAATTTTAAAAGAGTGCAAAAGGCGAGCAACCCTACTCTGGTATTTGAACCACAATGCCCACCCAACTTGATTTTGAAAAAGTGAGCCTGTTCAACTTTAAAACAACCCCAAATACCACACCTACCTGCTAACACCTAAAAAGCTCCATCAAAAAGACCAACACGTGCATCATAAAATACACTGGTTATGTTGGTACTTTGGTAGAGGGAGTATTTTTCCCCAAGATGCCTCTAAAGAAGAAGACCCCAAACCTTTTTTGTAACTAGACTTGCATTGAGCTTCAATCCCTCAAAAACCACTTTGTTTCACAATTATGGGGAATGCTTCTATAAAATCTTTTTAAATACAAATAAAATTTAAAAAAAAACCCAAATAATTCCTAAACTCCATAAAAGTTGGTCTCATTAAACATCATCATCATTCTTCTCTATGGCCTTGGAATCTCCAACCACCTTTGTTTCACGACTATGGGGAATGCTTCTATTAAATCTTTTTAAACACAAATATAATGGAAAAAAAATCAAATAATTCCTAAACTCCACACAAGCTGGTCTCATTGAACATCATCATCATTTTTCTCTATGGCCTTGGACTGGCCAATATGCCTTTCAAAAGCAAATTTTAAAAGAATGCAAAGAACCAGTAACTCAACTTTGATATTTGAGCGAGAGTGCCCACCCAACTTGATCCTCAAAAGTATAACCCATTCAACTTTAAAACAATCCCAATACCACCAATACCACACTTACCTACCAACACTTTTAAAAAGCACCATAAAAAAGACCAACATGTACATCACATCACCACCCAAAAAAAAGCAATAGTTATGTTCACACTCTAATCGAGCGCCCCAAACCCAAACCTTTTGAGTAACTAAACTTACTTTGGATTTCAACCCCTCAAAAAAACATTGTATTTCACAACTATGGAGAATAATTAACTTAAATCTTTTTAAACACAAAATTCTAAAAACACCCAAATAATTCCTAAGCTCCACAAAAAGTTGGTCTCGACATCATCATCATTTTTCTTTGTATTATTTATAGTTTCAAACATAAATCCACATCTTCTTTAACCATATATCAAAATTTATTTTTATATAATATTTTTAAAATTAATTATAAAAAAATCAATAATTGTTTTTTAACTAATTCAACATCTCCAATCACATTGTTCGTAATGTGGCTGTTCGTATTCACACGTATAGGCCTTTTCAAATCACAAATTAATTCACTAGTGTTAAGTGTTTAATACCTTCGAAGAAGCTACAGAGATCTAATTTGGCTGTTGGTAGATTTTAGAACAAGATCTGGCTGGTAAGTATAGCTATTTTTATATACAGTTCATTGAAGAACAAGATATTTGACTATATAGACAGTTCAGTTAAGTTATCTATATTTTTTATATATGCTATATACTCATATATTTATGAAGTATATTTGGATATAGCTTGTAATACATACTGGTTATAAAGACAGGGATTCACAGCATTACTTGGGGTTATCTATATTTTAATATGATATATGCTCATACTTAAAATATTTCGATAAAGTTTATAATAACTTGGATGTAACAACAACTGAACAAGTTTTTTGTGATACTATAGATCAGTATTTTGTTTTTTCTATCCACAATGTAGGAGGTACTCATCTACCTTTTTTATATATATACAAATGTAATTTTGCTCACTATGAAATAAAATTACGATTACGATATTTTCTGAAGAAAAAAAAATATGGTTGGTTGTTCATAAACAAATTGAAAATATGAATTACAACTTTTCTTCTTATTGATTATTTTTTTAATTATGAAAAATTAATTATAATTATTTTAATAATTATTTAAAATTAAAAAATAGCCATCATTATTATTAATTTTATTATTATTATAAAATACAAATTAACACATTTGGAAGTTGAAACTTTTTAAGACCTAATGAAATAAACAATTTTCATACAATAATCCTCTAAAGTAAAATTAAACTAAAATCAAAACATTTGCAAATTGATAATGTGAGATCATTCGAAGACGATCACAGCCAAAGCCCACTTATATATAAATAAAACTTAAGGCTTGAGATTCCATAATATTATTGCTCACCAAGATCGAGAAACCAAACACATAATAAACAAACACAATAATTTCTGCACTTGTTTTTTTCGTTTTCCAAAAAACGCATGAAGAAAAAAATGTTTTATACTGCCAAAGAACATCAATAGTATAGAAGAAAATCTGTGATAGAACATCATTATTCCTCCATGCAGGAGAATAATGAAAAATTTGAACAATCCCTCCCACTTCAACCAAAAATACCCAAAACTGTAAATCACTATTTAAAATATCAAAACTCATAATAATAAATAAATCATCTTTCTACACATTCTACAGTATGTTGTTGCTGCAACTGTGATTACAAAAGCTCTATGTATTTTAATTGCAGGATAAGACTCTTTTCTTAGAGCTTTTCATGACAAACACGAGTTTTTCTTCATCCCCTGGGCCTTCTCAACAGAACCAGCAGCAGAAATCCTTATAAAAAGGCCTCACAGAAGACAGGAGCTCTAAACATGGGGGTTGCTACGGAAAGATCCCAGAGCCTTGATGGCCCCTGCTCTCAGAATGTATTGATGATATGCTGCTGCTCCTGCTGCTCCAAGAAATGGACCTACCCAGAATATCCACTGCATGCCCACAAACAGAACAATCTCAATACCCAAATACATACACAATGTGTATACCCCACAAAATAAAAACACAAAAACAGATTGTTTGGTGTACTTGGATAGAGATGAATAACTTACCTGGTCGTCCCATGTCTTTTGGTGGCCATAGATGACAGCAGCTCCGAAGCTCCTGGCAGGGTTGATGCCCGTTCCAGTAATGGGGATGGTCGCCAAATGCACCATGAATACAGCAAACCCAATTGGCAATGGAGCCAAAACCTGCATTAACAAACACCAACCTCATTTATCAGAAACCAACCATTGTTGAGAGAAGTCTGCATTAACAAAAAGAACAACCTCATTTATTAGAAACCAACCATTGATGAGAGAAGCTAAGTTAATACACATTGTTTCTCCTCAGTGGGGCGCTTGAATAACCCATTGAATTCATGGAGTATTTAGGAACATTTGCAAGAATCTTCATGGAGTATTTGGCAGCAATTTTAAATAAACAGATAAGTTAAAAGAAGAGGAAAATATTGAGAAAACAAGCATAGAACATATAAAGGGAAATAAAAGCTTTCTGTAAATATCTGTCAAAAATTATTCACAAGATGTAAATTACATAAAAGAAAAAAGACTGGAGTGAAAAAGCGTAGTAACCTGCACATGTCACATGAAAAGAGAAAAAGGCCTAACAAACAAAAACATGCAGCGATGTCAGTAGGAAGGCCAGAACTTATACCAGGATACACAGAGAGATATGCCCTTGTGTGGATATCTGACATATATTATTCACAAGCAACCACCACACAGGAAGAAGGCTGAGGAAACAAGCATAGTAACTTACACAACTGTCACAAAGAGGGAGGGAAAGGGCTGAAAAAACAAGCATAGCAACTTACACAACTGTCACAAAGAGGGAGGGAAAGGCTGAGCAAAGAATCATAGCATTCTACACATGTCACTAAGAGGGAAGGAAAGGCTGGAAAAACAAGCATAGCATTCTACACGTCACAAAGAGGAAGGGAAAGACAGAACAAACAAAACAGGCAGCCATGCCAGTAGGAAGGCCAGTGGCACAGCCATGCCAGTAGGAAGGCCAGTGGCATATACTAGGCGACACAAAGAGAGATGAAGCCTATCTGACAGTGATTATTCACAAGCATATAAACCACGCAGAGGAAGAAGGCTGAGGTAACAAGCATAGTAGTTTACATGTCATAAGCAGAAGAGAAAAACTGAGCAAAGAGTACATGCAATGATTCAAGGAAGAAGGCTGAGGTAACAAGCATAGTAGTTTACATGTCATAAGCAGAAGAGAAAAACTGAGCAAATAATACATGCAATGATTCAATGTTAGTGGGAAGGCCACTACTTACCATGATTATAACATATTAGGGTTTTGACACTGTTACATGCTAAATCTCACAACCAATGTAAAATGGGATAAGAAAGCTTAAAAAATACAGATCATATAAGAGGATCAAGTAACACCTAATCAACATTTGGAGGGTCACTACCTAGAATTGTTGTAATATGAGATTTGTATAATACAGTGTACTGGATCTCAATCCATGAATCTGTTTTAGAAATAAAATAAAATTGCATAAGCCATTATAAAACTCTAAAATCACCTGCACACAAGAGAAAAAGGAAAATTGTATGGATTTTTCCTGGACACAGGACAAATTTGCATGGGTTTTTCCGGGACACAGTACAGGAGGGAAAAAAATAAAGAGTCACTAAGGGAAATTTACATATTCGTCCTGCAACCGTTACTAACATACATAACTAGAGACAAATAACCCACTGCAAACCTTGACACTAAAAAACTTGTTGGGGCACAATGTAGAAACTGGGACATCCCAGACGTATGGGATGCAAAGGATCAGTAGAGCTGTACTTCTGATTTTAGTCATCGTTGACAACCCAGACAACGTATGGAAGAAAGAGTCAGTAGACGTATGTAAGGGTCAATAAAGTTGTGAGTATGGGACGGATCGGTAAACCCAGAAAATGCATGGAAAGGGTCAGTGGACGTATGGAAGGTCAGCGGAACTGTGACTAAACGCAGCATGGGAGTGATATTTTACATGAATGAAACTGGTCCAAGACACCAGGCATATATAAACATGTATACTTACAGGTACATGGGAATCCCGAGCGCTTCGCTTGGGATCTGTGGCTGAGAAAACTGTGTAAACCAAGACAAAAGTGCCGATGATCTCAGCGGACAGCCCTACGCCCTTGGTGTAACCGTGAGCAACCGAGTTCGCCCCGCCTCCATATTCGTCGTAGAAGGATTTCTGGAACGCTTTCACCAGCCCACAACCACATATGGCTCCCAAACACTGGGCCACCATGTAAAGAACTGCCCGGGGCAAAGACACCTTCCTTGCCAGAAACAGCCCAAAGGTCACAGCCGGGTTAATATGACCACCTGCAAAGACAAAACAAGAACGCACACACAACACTTATTCCATCTCATTCCAGCTCATGAACAACCACAAACAGTGTTATAAAGTTAACCAAAGAGAGACATTGATGCCTAACCTGAAATACCAGCAGTGCAGTAAACCAACACAAAGATCATTCCTCCAAATGACCAGGCAATCCCCAAAAGCCCAACGCTGGCACAGGCGGTCTGGTTTCTTTTGTGACCAATGACAGTAGCCACCGTTATGTACAGAAACAACAGTGTAGCAATGAACTCCGCTATGATCGCACGGTAGAAAGCCCATAGCCTAAATTCTCCAACGTCAAAGAGAGCAGCTGGAGGGGGATCTGTGTAATCCTTGGCCACAAATCCCTGCTGCTCCACTTCTTTGCCACCCTCCTTGGCCATAGCTTTTTCTTGGACAGAACTGCAAAATTCTCAGAGACCTACAAACAATACCACCACAAAGAAGAACAATACCACCAGAAAGAAGAGGAAAATACAAAATACAAGAGTGATCTGTAATCTCAGAGACCTACAAACAATACCACAACAAAGAAGAGAAAAAAACAAGACTGATCTGTAATAGAGAAGAATGGGTATCATGTGAAATATTTATTGCAGATGAAACCCATCCACAGTGTACTGTAGCCTGACCGTCCCTGTCATATCTGCCTGGCATATCTCATGCACCAACGGCCAGTTCCAACCCATAGCTATATGACACAAGTCTAATATTACCCTACACTCCCGCACCTTGCTTTTTCTGTACGTTGGAAACAGTAACTACCATGGTTGAATCCTAATTAGTATAATTTTAAGTTTTAACAACGAAATCAATCAATCAAATTCCCGTAAGAAGGTAAGAAGCTAATTTGTGTAGTAAGTGATTCTTTTTCCAATCAGAATTTAGTTCATTTGTCATTGTCAGAATTCTATCTCGTGGAGAATTTAGTCGAATTTTAAGTAGAATTAAAATTCCAGTTTTTCTTTCGAAATTCAGTTTTAGAAAGAAAAACAAATTGTTGATTGGATTCATCACTTCATAATTGCATTGTCTGGCATTCATTCAGGAGTAGGGTTTGGTTAATCATTATATTCTTTTGGATTTCAAGGAAGCTTTTGAAGAAGGGGTGAATATTTATTCTTGTAATTTTTTTTATTGTAAAAATGGGTTTAGTTTTCTTTAAAAAAATAGTTGTTCTTTCATATTCAAAGTGAATCAAAGAACAAAACTATCATTTACGGCAGACTCTCTTCATGATGAGCCAAGAATGGCTCTAAAGGTAGACACTAAACCATCATTTAAGGCAGACTCTCAAAATGATGTCATTAACCTTTGTTGTGGATTTTCAGCCAAAGCCAACTTGTACATAGTCCTTGCAATAAATCATGCCATACCAAAGTGGTGATAAGTATCAAAAACTTTCGCAAGGGGAGGAACAAAACCCAAAATCCCAAAGATGACTGAAGTAACAATATCACAAGGAGAACATAAGGAGCCCAAACAACTTATCCAAGGAGGCAACCACGGTGGAGAAAATACACCAATGAGAGATCAAAACAAAGTCTATATCCCTAGCTAAAACAAGACAAGACAAAAGGCTAATAAGTCCCATACTGAAAAGAAAATTTACCTCATTTCAAATTAGAGTTTAGTCCACTCCTTTAAAAAAAACCAGTTCAAAACTTTGATATTCAGAAACTTTCCACTGTGTTCATCACTTAAAAATTGTAATATCATTTATTCATACATAAAAGCTGGTTAATCATTATTATATATATATATATATATGTTAAAATCACAAATTTTCATTGTATATATTGCAATTTTTAATTGAATAATTCAACCCAATCCAAAACCTTCGATTTTTAAATATACAATATGGTTCAGTTTCCACCGATCGAAATTAAAATGTTTTAATAAAACTTTAGACATCACCAAAGTCAAAGTTCAGATGTTTTAGCATGTCATTGGAAATTGCACGAGTTTTTTTCAATTCTAAATTCAAGACTGGAAATCTAAAGAAAAGACAAACAAACGTTTCTTAATCATTATTACAATGCCACATTACCTGTATGATGCCTAATTACCATAAATATATTCACTTTTTTTGGACCTAATCACTGGACTGTTCTGGATAAGTCCTGCATTGGATTCTGAGGTGGGAATCCTGATTTTGATGGTGGGCCTGGGATTTTTCCACTTCTATCTTTATTTTGATGGTGGGCCTGCCATTTTTCTACTTTCCACCCACGCTGCAGGATCATGGAGACCCCACGTAAAACGAAGCAAAATGCTTTCGTTTTCACCCTAACGGACGTTTTCCCCGGATAAAAGCACGGCCCAGTGTACCCTACTGTTGCTGGGGCACGGACCCATAATGCGACTTTCGTACGTGGGGATGCAATGAAAAGGCTAAATTACGGTGTATCCATTTGTTGTGCCCTTAGTTTTTAGGGCATGTCCTTGTTTCTGAAAACGGGATCCCCAACCAACCGGTGTTTCGGGTCTCCCGTCCACAGTAGTTGGACGTCTGCCGTGGGCTGTGATTCTCTCGACCGACCATTCTAAGTGTGAGGTGGGGCATCTTCCACGTGTCGATCGGCTTCTTGTGGAGGCACCGTCCAGCTTGCACTGCCGGTGGGCAGCCGGCAACGGCTAGTGCCCGTGTTGATCCCTCCAGCTCGTATTCGCTGCGAGTTTGATGTGATGGTTTGCGATCGAGATAACGGTTCGGTTCCACGAGAAAAATCCCGGTTTAATTTGACATTCTTGATGGAGTTGGCTAATCTCTAGATCATTTGCATTGTTTCAGGTAAGTTTAGTCTGAACTTGGTAAGTTGATTTGTTGTTGAAAATAAGATTTTTCGTGTTAACAATACAATTTATCTCGGTTTAATTTGACATTCTTGATGGAGTTGGCTAATCTCTAGATCATTTGCATTGTTTCAGGTAAGTTTAGTCTCAACTCGGTAAGATGATTTGTTGTTGAAAATAAGATTTTTCGTGTTAAAAATACAATTTTTATTGTAAAAATAGATTCAAGACTCTTTATGACTTTTTGCAACACCCAAATTATGCAATTTCAATCACTAAAAACTACCTATTAAAAAATTACACTTCCCCAAATTGAAATTTAAATACAAATGGTGTAAAGTTTAGCAATTGCCAAGCCAACCAATCAAATTATTAAGCAATAACTGTGAATTCTTTATATATATAATGTTCATTATATATATATAATGCGAGTCGGTGCTCGCCGTGCGTTTCACGCTACATAGCTCAGTGATTCGACTAAAACTGGTGACCTGTTAGTTGTAGGGGCCGTAGTACCTGCATGAAGGACTAAGTTAACCTGTAGCAATTCTCATTTCTTTCTTTGGTTTTTTATTTTTTATTTTTAAGCTATTTAGACAAATCTATTTCTTAATTGTATGAAGTTAATCTTCATTTCAATTAATTCCAATAATTTGTAGAGTAAACTATTTTCAATTTGTGGAATTTTCAAAATTACAAATTTTCATTATAAGAATACACAAGTCTTTAGATTAAACCAATGGTTTACTATATGATCAAACTACTTTATTTCTTAATTCAACTCTTAAACTCTAAGGGGTTATAACAGAAGTATGGTTTATCAACTGAGTAGAGAAGTATGGTTTATCAATTGAGTGTAGATTAGGTGGTTGGAGGATTGGTTGTGATCCTCCTAACATGTTGTTTTTTCTAGAATTGTTGGTGTTGGTCTTCTAAAAAAAATTAATTCTCTATCTTTCAATGGGGGCAACTTAAGTCCAAGGGGTAATTTTGGTGTTCTAGAACAATTTCCAAAGCTCATTGCTAGGCCTAAGGTTATTGGATTTGATGTCACTAATTTATACTTTTTACATATCCACTCTTAGATACTCAACCAATGATATGACACACCCTCAACCCTTAGATCTATAAAAGTGGAGGATTCATCATTAATTTGACTTGGTCAAGGGTTATGATAACAATTTATGGTGTCATTGTTATGGTTTGCACAATTAAAGATTATGTGAAAAAAGATTTGCACCATTAAAGTAACATAAGTGATATAGACACTATTGTATTTGTGTCATAGTTTAGTAATAACTAACAAACTCAACATTTTCAGTGGGTTTTATTTTCTTCAAATGAGACAAAGTTCTACCTTGATCTACTCATTTTTTCAAAATTCTAACAATCTAAGCCATCTTAAACTAGCCAAAAAACCCTATATGTAAAGTTCCATTATCAAAGTTCTCATCCATCATGTGGAACTATAACTTCCAACATAATGCCCACTAGATTTTGGGAAGATTTCAATGGAAAAGAGATTGATTTTGTCCACTAATTAATTAAGTTAGTATGTTTAGTGCATTGTACTAATCGCACCCCAAAATTTAGTAACACTTAGTGAGTCATACACCAAAATTTAATCTCATTCCATGTGCCACTATAGCTATTAGCAAATTAAGGTGTATGATGTATCACTATTTGAAATTAAACACTGAGTCGTCAATATGCTTCGGTGCCAGTATCGATGAGCATTCAAGTAGTATTCGTGGGCATTCAAGCATTGGCCCCTTATAAAATGGTCTTCAAGTATTTGAATGAAGATCCATGGCATTGTAACCCAAGTAAATTTTTTGGTGTACGCTTTGTGTATTCATTTAGACCAAATTTTGTCATTGGTTCAACTCTCTGATTTAAGCATTTAAATATTCATTGTAATAGCTTATAAGATGCACTACTGACATAGTCTAGTCAAGTGTAACCTATAAGAAGTACTACTAACATAGTCTAGTCAAACACCACATGTAAGATGCACCACTAACATAGTCTAATTAAGTGCATTGTTGGGAAATTTTTGGTGCATGCTTTGAATAATGCATTCATATAGATAATAAAAAATTGTCATCGGAATTAAATATCTAAATGTCCATCATCATATCCTAAAAGATGCATTTATAACATAGTTTAGTTAAGTACAACCTATATGATGCACCATTGATATAGTCTAGTCAATTGCACCCTATAAGATCCACCACTGACATAGTCTAGTTAAGTTAGTTTTTAGGAAATATATGATGCACCACTGACATAGTTTAGTGAATTGAAACCTATAAGATCCACCACTGTGTTGCAGCTGCAACTATTTTCCCCAAATCTTCAAATTTTGGACCCCCTTGTTAATTTTAGCATTGCCTTGAATCGTTTGGATCCATGAACTCTTTTTGTCTTGCTTTAATTTCGGACTATTTTGAGGTTAACTCTCTTCTTGTTTTCAAAAAATTGCTTATGTTTGAAACTGCTGTGGGTCGCGGAGTTTAGAGTTTGGTTTGCTGCCCTTTGAGCAGCATTTTTTTTTCGGAAGCCTGTTTCTCATGCTAGCCACTGTTTCGGAGGTCATTTAAACAACTTATCGGAACCATGTTTCCTTAGGAAGCCTCCGTTGCAGAAATCGAACGATGATTATTCTGCAGGAAGGATCTTAACTTCTTTGTTGTCGCGTCTTTTGTTTGACTTGTTTATATTATCGGAAGCTGTAGTCTGTTTATCTTCCGCCCTTGCGGCTCCCAAATGAACTAGGTATCCGCCATACGACTGCTCCGCTCGTCGATGCTTTGTCGGATCTTCGTCGCTTTGTTTTTGGATCGGAGGTCGTAGTCGTTCCTCTTCCGCCCTTGCAGCTGTGTAACGCACTAAGTGTCCGACGTTGATGTCTTTTTGCTCGCCAACTGGGAACTCTTCAGCCTAGAATTTGAGTTTAGCTCTTCCGACTCCGATAAGCTTAACGGTCTCACGGATCCTGTTGCCTGTTTGACATCCGTTGATGCGGCTGTGGGTGAGACTACCCGGCCGATGTTTTAGTGTTTTAAGCCGCCGATAAGTTTTTCTCTTCCTGTCGTTTTTGTGAGTTTTAAAACCCTGTATGGGCAACAGTGATTTTGGTGCTTATTAAGATTTTTACGATGAGAGTGCATTGCAGGGCCTCTTTTTTTATGACTAGTCGGTTTGTTGATGTAGTTTGATTGAAAAGATGTGATCCTAACTAATAATAAATGTCGTTTAATTGCAGACGGACTCAAGAGACTTTTTACCACTACGCAAAGGCGTAGTTGGGAGACAAGCAGCGGAAGGGAGCTGGGCAGTGTTAGGCAGAGTTCGTACTGAAACCGACGGGATCTCAAGGAGGACAAACAAAAGACAAGGAAAAATCAATGGCGACAAAAGCCCAGGCCCGGAAAGATCCGTCAGTTACCAAGTGGATCCCGCTTTGTTGAGTACTCTAAAAACATAACGCATGAAGTAAATCATGAGCACTCACAGAAAAGACAAAATGGGGATATTAAACGGTTGGAGGAACCCAAAGGTCACAGGGTTGGGGCAGCCCAAGCGGTTAACTAATTTGGTTTAAATATAGGAAAGGGAGAATTTACAAGGGCTTTTTCCCTGGAAAAACTTGTGGACTATTGTTTGTAAGAGGAACTACTTTGTTTTACAATAAGAAATTACAAATTTTGCCTGTTGGAGAAGGTGCTATGTGGAATGTTTCAATGCGATAAATGAACAATGTTGAAGGGGAACTATTTCGTTTTCGACTGTGTTTCATTAACTGTGAGAGCGTTCTAACTTTCTGAACCTATGTTCTTACTTGAATGTTCTCTAGTATATTCTGTGATGTTTTCCACTTTGAGTAATGGAAGTTTTAACTATTGATGAGCTGTCTTGTCATGTATACTTTATTCATGTTTGTATGTTTGGTTCTAGGAACAACTATCTGTGATTTGCCGTAACATATGAATAGTATTCCATTACTCGTGAATTAATATCTAGCTCTCTAGAGATAGCCTAGTTAGTATTTATTTTCTAATGGTGTGTGATTTAGATGTGAGGAAGTTAAGACGAGAGGTAAGAACCTGCGCATCACATTGTGAACGCTCCTTGCACTCTCAATCAATTTTGCATGTTAGGTAGGCACGTGCATATCATACTTTAAGTCAAAAAATACAAAAATATATATGGTGGATCGGGCCGCAACCGATAAACCCTTTTTATTTTTGTTACTTGACCTACGGTAGCTGGACCGCAAACCGGACGGATTCCCTACACCAAACAGTCACGGGCTAGTTGGGAACGTTGACTGGGGAGAATCCCTTACTGTTGCTGCCTACAGATTTCCAAGCCTCAACACATTGACATAATCTAGTTAAGTTCTTTTTAAGGAAATTTTTAGTATATGCTTTGAATAATGTATTTAGTTAAGTTCATTTTTAAGAAATTTTTAGTATATGGTTTGACTTGACTAATGTATTTATTTAAATTGAAAATTCTTGTTCGTTCGACTCTCTAATCTAAATATTAAGTATCTATGACCATAACCTATAAAATACACCATTAACATAGTCTAACCAAACATATCTTATAGATGCATCATTAAGATAGTCTAGTCAAACACATTCTTAAACAAATATCAATATACATAAAATAAATTTTCAATCATCATTTCAACTCTATAACAAAATATTTAAATATTATTATTTATAACTTATAAAATACACGAACATAATCGAATCAAACACAACCTATAAATTGTATCATAAACATAATTTCATCAAATGTATTTTTAAGAATTCAATATTTATGAAAAAAAAAAATTCACATAATCGAATCAAACACAACCTATAAATTGTGTCATAAACATAATTTCATCAAATGTATTTTTAAGAATTCAATATTTATGACAAAAAAAAATTTCCCATACAAGATTGAAGAGTAAATTCAAATTCTTTATTATTAGAAAACAATATTATGTAAATGAAATCCTAACATTAAATTCAAAGGATATCTACCCTTTGTTAATTCGTTAACCCCCCAAAAAGTAACATTAAAAAAAATATAAAATAAATCATTAAAAAATATTGGACATCTTATCCTTAGAAACAGAGAAAGTGTTTGCTTGAATTGGTTACCCCTCTATGTATAATGTATAATATGTGATTATGTCACATGCGGGACCTATATATATATGGCATGTATATGATTGGACCTTTCTCCCTAGGACAACACTATATATGATAACTTAGGCTTCAATGTCCAACTTAGCATGCTTGGTGTTATCATGGAAGGGCCTGACAAGGGGCCTCTTGTGTTTTCCACATGGGCAATGCTTGTCATTTAGTTGCCTTGAAATGATGATGACCATGTAAGTGGGCACACTGTAGTAGAACGGATATGTGAAAAAGAAGTTATAATATAGGATTGGCTCTGACAAATATACTACTTTGTTCTCAACTTTATGATGGATTTGATGAGTTGTCTAGATACATCTCTTTTATTAATGCTTTGAATATGTATCACATATGCCTATGGAATCAATTAGGTCATTTTGAAAGATTGTTATTATAAAATAGAAAATTTATTTTCCCAAAATTTTATGAGCTATTTTTATCATATTTTATGATGGTATTTAAATTAAATTTGCTTTTTGGAATTTATAAAGTTAACATCTCAACAACAATTGATTCACTAAAGCAACCCTGTGTTAAAGTGAGACTGAAAACCAAGTGAAAAAGGAATGAGATAAATATACTACTTTATCATGAAGTTTATGTTAAAATAGGATTAACACCAAGTTAAAGAGGAATGAGATAAATATACTACTTTGTTAAAATAGGTGAATTGTAATGTCAAAGATGCAATCTCTATTGATGATTTGAATATATAGAATTAATATTATGCAATCAATTAGATATTTTTGAAATATTGTTTCTTTGAAGGAAAAAAAATCACATTTTAAAACTTCATTGAAAAGTTTGAATCATATTATTTATTTGGTAAAAATGTTTTACATATTCTTAGAATAAATATTACTTGCATTTACATAAATATTTTCTTCAGATTTTCTAAATATTTTGTATTTCAACACCATGTTCTGAGGATTATCCTTACATATTGTTCATTAAATATGTCTTTTCACAACACTGAGTGTTCTTTCACAAACAATGAAATGTATTTGTCATATATCATCAATAAGGCCCATGGATCATGGACAATCAATTTAGAGGTGTATAGGTCCCAGACCAATTTCCTTAATTGTGTCTTTGTTAATCTCCCATATCTATGCGATGCCTTCCACTAGTTGAAGCCCCTATTGTGATAGTTGATATGCTTGATAATTCTACTCTCTCTATATATGATGAAAGATTGAAGGATTCTAGTATTCTACATATTTCATCAAATATAGGCCTGAGATATATAATTTTTTATAGGTCTTCTCAAGGATAGCTAGTTTATAACAAGTAGTGAATCCCCATAAACTTGTAAATATTTCACACCATTAAATGTAGCTAGCTTCATAAATTTCATGACAGTGATTAGTACCACCCTGTTATTGATAGCCGAATCAATACTTGAAGTAAATTTATACCAGTGATTGTCAAAGAGATACAATAGTCCACTAGCACCCCTCTATTAGGGTTACCTTGTGCAGCGCCATAAAAAAAGCACCAAGGCTTAAATTTATCACACTGCACAGCTACAATCCTTCTTAATTGGTTTATCTTTTGGGTATGAGGAAAATGATCCATAATGGCTAGACTCTTAGTAGCATACATATGAGGAGGAATGAAAGAGTTCTGAAAAATCATTTTATTGGGGGCGAGTCATGCCCCCCATATCAAAAGAACGAGAAGATCTCTATAAGCATGATAGATTGAATTATTCAGCCAGTTCTGAAAAGCTTCTTTAATCCCTTCCCCTTCCCAACAAAAGTTGATACATGTTGTCATAAAAGTGTACTTCCACATAACTCAGATGACGCCTTGATTAACTCGGGGACTCTCTCTCTATTATGAGCTTCAGACTTTATAAATTTTTGTGGATTCTAGGCTTTTTAGTTATTGGTCACTCTTTTGGCTTAGACAGATCCTTCTCTGATTGTTCATTTGACTTTCATTTTTTATGATTTCTGGTAGTCTCTTTTTGTATGACTTGATTATGTTTTTCCAGACTTATGCATCTTGTAACCGCTGTTGGTGTCGTTATTATGACACAGTTTTATAAATATAAAACTGTCTTTTTCCGTGTGAAAAAAATAGTCTAAAGGCCTCTATAGGCCTGGTAGAGCTCTGTTGGGAAGAGTTTTGTAGGCGTAATAGATTGAATTATTCAACTAGTTCTAAAAAGCTTATTTAATCTCTTCCCCTTTACAACAGAAATAGATACTTGTTGCCATAGAGGTGTACTCCACATATCTCTCAAAGATGATTATAAACTCATATTATTTAGATAGTGTATATATTTTATGTGTAATCTAAATATTCTATGTTATTAATTTTTTTCGAGTATATTTTTCTATCTTGTTTCGATAAAAAATCTTAGAATCACTTATATTAGCTATTAAAATTGTATAATCTAAATGCCATGAAAGTATTTGAAAATGTTAAATATACTTATAGATTCAAAATACAATTTAAACAATTCCAAATTTAAATTTTACAAAATAATATTTATCAAATCCCAAAACCCACTCAAAAATCCAAAACATAAAATAATTAAACTACTTTTATAATTTACCTAAATTTACCTAAATGTTAAACATTTTCCTCCTTTCCAAACCAACACCCACATACTAATAATTATTATCCCTTTCAATGGAATTTCAAATCTTTCCAATATGGTAGCAAGAAAACACTATAATCTTAAACCCTCATAATGAGTGTAATTTATTTGAGTGGCCGCTTAGTCAAGGACGGAAAAGACGTTAGGGACCTCGAAAGTTCCAAGATTTATAATAAGGTTTTACTTAATAGCGTTGTTTGTCATTTAAGATTTGGAAAAGAAATTATTAAAAAGTAAAATCGAAAATTAAATATTTATAAATTTAATAAAAAGTTAATATAACAAATTTTTATTTTAAATTACCTAGAAATAATTTATGAAATAGATTAGAAGAATTAAAAGTTTTTATTGAATTGAGAGTCATCGCAATAAGGTTATACGAGCATGTAATCGTCAAGTTTAAGAGCAACGAGGGGTGGTTGAGAGATATTAAGTGTAATAACGGACTTAAACAAGGTTGCCCCCTCTCCCCTACTTTATTTGGCATTTACATCGATAAGCTAAAAGGTTGTTTAGAAGAAGTAGGTTGTGTTGGCACATTCTTCGCTGGAATAGTCATCATCCTTCTTCTCTATGCTGAAGATATTGTTCTTTTGGCAAGGTGTCCATCTCATCTTGATAAGCAACTACGACTTCTTAAGGATTTGTACTCTACCATGGGTATGACTGTCAACACTGACAAAATAAAAGTTATGATTATCAAATCCAACAAGGACACTTACGCTAATTTTGTGTATGACAATAACAACTTGGAGAAAGTGTCTTCTTACAAATACTTAGGAATTGATATTCATCACAAGCTCAATTGGAACTATAGCATTGAGAAAAGGATTAATGGAGGGTGGAAAGCTTACTTTGGCCTCGAAATAATTGTAAAGCAGCAAACCTTGTGATGTGGGATAAAAAGAAGTTCCTCTTTGAAACTTTTGTCACTCCTATTATCTTGTATGGATGTGAGGTTTGGGGTTGCAACATCTCTAGAGAATCTTATAGAAAGATTGAGCAAATCCAGAAGCGTTTTATAATGCATAACCTCAAAATTAAAAGAAATACACCATATCCTATTCTCCTTTTAGAAGAGGGTCTTTCCCCTATTGAGAGCCTAGTTATGACTAGGCTCCTGTTATACAAGCACAAAATCAATAACATGGGAGACCATAGACTTCCTAAGCTAGCTTTTAATTCCAGCCAAAACCACCTAAGGCTCAAGTGAGATTGGTATAAAGATACCAGGGCCTGGCTAAACCATTGGGAGATCGACAAGAATATTGCATTGCAAAATATTAATAACCTAAAAAATATTGTTACTTCTAAGTTTAAAGAGAACTGTGGTGTGGGAAAGATTTAAAGGCTAAAAGAAAATTAAGATAGTATAAGGAGGTCATCAATCCTACTCTAGAAGATCAAAAGTATCTCTCTGTCTTAACCAGTTCAAAGAAAAAAACTAATACAGCCAAGATAAGAACGAACTCTCATGAGCTCCATAGTGAAACAGGTCGTTGGACTATTCCTAAAACACCATGGGTGGAAATGATCCGCCATCTCTGTGAGAATAGGAACATTGAAGATGAAAATCACTTCCTCTTAGAGTGCCCTACATACACCCACATTAGATCTTAGTTTCATAATCTTTGTTGCAATACTAACCTTCTTAGCCTTTTAACTTGTCAAAATTATAGCAAACACATTTTTTTTAGAAATGGATTCAACACTCTCAAAAGCCTTTTAAAATCTTAATTTTGTAATTCCAAAAATATATATACAATTTTCAAATTTAATCTAAAAAAACAAAACCTAACAACACATATACTTAAGTCTCAAAACTGCAATCAATTCTAAGATCCCAAAATAAATAATACATTTTAATAAATTTATACTTTCACCACAAAACTAAACTTTAAAACATTAAAAACTCCATCAAATATTTATCATTTAATATTTATTCTTAATTAACTAAAAATAAATAACAAAATTTGAAATAAATATTTATGAATTAAAATAAGTTTTAATTTTTAAAAAGAAAGTTAAAATCGCGCAAGATAAGACTAATATATTTAGGGTTACCGTTTTGTCTTTTGTTACACCCAACAACATCATCATGCATAAATAAAAATTAACTAGCAATTTCCTTAAAATGTCCAATAAAATGTTAAAGAAAAAATGAATATATACATAAATTGAATTGAGAGCAATATCTTATCCTAGAATAAGTGTATGATAGATTAAATCAATCTAAGAAAAATATTTCTCGATTGAAAAACAATATCTAACTAAACTACAAATCAGCTTAGAAGTGTTTTTACAATGTTTCTTGATGTTTGAATATAGATTATTATCATACTTAAAGTCATAAATATTGTAAATTATAGATGATTATCTCTTAGTTGTGTATTATATTCATATAGTTATTATAAATGTTATTAAAAAAACTCAATTATTATTATGATATGTAAAATTAAGATTTAAACGTCAAATGAAAGGTAATGTTAAAATTAAAATGTCATATCAAAATTTCTTGACGTGCAAGATAGGATGTCAAATTTCAACCTTGATGATGATGATAGTTAACGCCCACTTAGACCAATTTCGGTCTATCATACCTTCTAAAAGAAAAGTAAGGAACTAATTGGTTTTCTTTAGAGTTTTATTTTTGTATTCAAAAAGCTTGGAGATGAGCATTCATAATTACTATAATTTTGATGAGATAGAATGTTGGGTAAGTTTGTATTGGAACAAAAAATTGAAACTAAGAACTTATGTGGTGTACGTAGGGAAATCTAAGAGGAAGTGTTTTTCATCCTCAGTACTCATGTTCCATAAAGATGACAGATTGTTTCAAACCATGGAGTTTTAGGAAAGGTACAATGCCCTATTTCACTATGTAGCTCATGAGAGTTTGTTCTTATTTTAGCTATGTTGATCTTCTTCTTTACGCCAGTTAAAACAAAGAGATAAGTTTTGACCTTCAAGATTAGGGTTAATGACCTCCTTGTAATATCTTAACTTTCTTTTATCCTCTAAATTTTCGTCACACCACAACTTTACTTTGAACTTCAAAGTAATAATATTTTTAATATCATCTTATATTTTTCGCAGTGACATTTTTGTCATCCCCCACATCTTTAACAAAGACATGGCATCTTTATACGAACCTCGCTTGAGCCTTAGGTGGTTTTGACTTGAATTTAAAGCAATTTTTGAAAGTCTATGGTATCCTAAGTTATTCAATTTTTTTTTGTACATTAGGTACCTAGTCATAGCTATCAAGAGAGTTATTTGTGGGGGATTCATTGTGTATTAAATGTAGGATGGTCGAAGCATATAAAGGGTGTATCCTACATGATTATTTGTCCTGCTTCCCCTCCAGATTCTCTGTGTATTAAATGTAGGATGGTCGGAGCATTCCCTCCCATCCTTGTGAGTTTTGCTTTGTTTGTTGGCCATCTGATAGCATTTATGGAGGCCTTATGATTTGACCACTCACACATTTGATTTCCCACACAGGGGTATCGACATGCGATGGAACTTGTTAGAATGGATGAATGTTGGATAGGTGGATTTAGGCCAATTCCAACGTATGTGAGCATTAAACATAAAATGGTAAGAGCATCTCCCACCATTCTTGCAAGTCGGGACTTGGTGGTCGCTTTTCATGAAGTTTCCCTACATTTCTTTATCCCTGAAAAGCTCGAGAAGGGAGGTACTATTTTGGCTTTCAATTCAGGGACCTCTACTTGGGATGGAATCCTCCAGACACAAAGAAGGAAAGCAGACAATTGTCCTCGAAGGGAGCAAGTCTTCTACAATGGATTCAATCACTTAGGATGAAATCCTAAGTGAAATCTTGAAATTGGAAGGTTTCTTTGTAGATTAAAAGAAAATGTTGAGGTGTGTTTATGAGATAGTCACGGTGATATGGGAAGAGAATAAGAAATCATTGGTGGGTATCACTGACATTTATTTTCTCCTGGACGACATTGAGGGTAGTGTAAGAGTTCAAGCTAGACACATCAAATAAATATTGCGCTAGGTCACGAATGTCAAGCCGCTCTAGCTCAAAAGGCATGAGGAATGTATGAGGGCCATTAACGCCTTGAAGTCCCAGCATCAGTAGTATTTCCAAGCAAATAATGAAAGGAATGAGAGGTGGTTCGGGTAATTGCAGGAAAGGCTTAGCGCACTTCAAAGGGACATGGATGGATAGAGCAAGGAAAATAATGATCTGATGTAGAAAGATAGATTCTCCACCATGGAAGAAGCTTCCACTGTTTATCCAGGTGTTGTGAAAGACCAGACCTAGGAACAATTTTTCATGCTTTTATTCTGCATTTGGATAAATGTTTTTTTGTATGTGGGTTGTTTGTTAGAGTTTATTATGTTAAAATGAAATAGTTTAGGTTATGGACTTTTCATTATTTTGGACTCTTGAAAGAAATTATGTGGGACTGGGAAACCTTAAATTGTTTTTGCTTAGCATTTCTCATGTATCTGTTGAGGCTAGTTTGTATGTAATTTATACTCCATTTTTATATAAAAATTGTCTTTCTCGCTCCTGTTAAAAAAAAAGGTAACTAGTCATAACTATGCTCTTGAATGGGGGAAAGACCCATTTCAATTAGGAGAATATGATATTGTATATTGCTTTTAATTTTAAGATTGTTAGTTACAAAACACATTTGGATTTGCTCAATCCTTCTCCAAGATTCTCAAGAGAGGTTGCAACCCCAAATGTCACACGCATACGGGAGAACAGGAGTGACGAGAGTTTCAAAGAGGAATTTCTTTTTATCCCATATCAAAAGTTTTGTCAACTTACAATTGTTTTCGAGACCAAAATGAGCTTTCCACCATCCATTGGTCATTTTCTTGATGTTGTAGTTCCAATTTAGCGTATGATGAATATAAACCCCAAGATATTTGTAGGAAGTCACTTCCTACAAGTTGTTATTACTATACAAAAAAAGGAGCATAAGTGACCTTATTAGGTTTTAACAACATAACTTTAGATTTGTCGTATTGACGGTTAAGCCCATACTAGAGCATAAATTCTTCAATATTCCTAATTTTTTGTCAAGATTGAAGGGGTATCTTGCTAGAAGAACAATATCATCAGCATAAAGGAGGAGGATGACAAATCCTGCTAATATCGTGCCAATGTAGCCTGCCTCTATTAAACAACCTTCTAAATTATCATAAGATTTATAAATTTAATATTAATCTATATTTATGTGATTTCAATTTTTTATAAAACATAAATATACTTATATACAAAAATATTTACCTTACATGGGCGAGACAAATATAAGGGTGATGACTTCAATTAATTAATAATTGCACAACGATTTGAATAAGAGTAGTAATAGATATTAAACATTTAAAAAAAATGATTGCAATTTTTCATTACTTTATATCTCTAAATTAAGAATTTAGAAAAAAAAAATGTTGTTTAACCAACTACTATATTAGTTCTTATATTTAAATTTAGTTAAATAAATGTAATTGCATATAAACATTAGTATTTGATTTTATTCATGTTCCTCAATGTGTTAATAATTTTAATTACAAATAAAAGTTCAATGAATAAATAATGCATCGTAATTTGTTACCTTAATTATATATCATGAGAATCACGACAACATCATTTTGTCTCATAAGCACAATTATTTTTATAGAGAATGTGATTATATTCTTTTGGAGTTAGCTTTCCATCCGACCATTTGCACCAATCGGAAGACCAACAATGCGTGATGTAAAAGCTCACCCAAGCTAGATTATCCTATTGGTGCAAATGGTCGAGTGAAAAAGTAACTCGATTTCTTTTAAGTAACTATTATGATGAGAATGTAATTAATTAAAAAATCTAATTGGCATACATATTTCCGTAGAGAATCAACTATATACATTCCTTTTTATAATTATTAATATGAAATAAGTATGATAAGAACGTGAATAAGTAAAAGATAATTAATTATGTGAGTTAAATTAAAATAAATATTATTATTATCTCCATCCGATCACTATGACAGTTAGCAAATAAGCATACGACAATTAAACATAAATATAAATTTAATATGAAGTTATCAATAAGTTAATTAAATTAAATTAAAGTTATTATTACATGAATTTGAAATAAGCATACGACAATTAAATATCAATATATATTTAAAATGATGTTATCAATAGTTTAGTTAAATATAAATATAAATTATTATATGAATATGTATACATGAGCACGTTAGAACGTGACTTCATTCATATTCAAATACAAAATGGATGAAGAACATGTTTAATAATTGTTTATTTTAGTAAATTCAGTAAAGATAAATAAATAATATCTCCTTTGTATATCTAGAAAGCACATTTAATTCAAATGTACACTTTGAAGAATATACTAGCAATTGTACCTAGGGGTGCAATAAAAGAACGTAGTATTGCAAGCTAAGCAAGGAGATGTAGGCATATACAACAAGACATTATATTCTTTATATAATTGACCATTACATTATCGGCTTTTCAAAAGTAGTCATTAAAAGTATTCTTCTCTCATCCAAATGAGAATGGATTGTTAGTTTTTGTAGTTCTTATGTTACAATCAAGTAACAATGCATAAATTTATGGATGTATCTACTATCTTGTTGCTTATACTAATGATTGTCGAATTCCAATTTATTAATAAAATCTTTGTAGACATACTTACATCCTTGTCTTGACACGCTTAATCATTCTCATTCTATTTTTTTATTCATTCAACTTTATATATATATATATATATATATATATATATATATATATATATATAAGGACTCTACATTTTATTAATTGTTGCTTATACTAATGATTGTCAAATTCCAATTTATTAATAAAAATCGTTTTAGGCATACTTACATCCTTGTCTTGACACGTTTAATCATTCTTTTTCTATTTTTTTATTCATTCAGCTTTTTGACAAACTATATATATATAAGGACTCTACATTTTTTTAACCTACATATTTTTGATGAACTTTTATACGGCATACAATTAGCTTTTTGATGTACTATTTGTAAAAGCAAACTAGCTGCTAGTATGAATTTTTCATGCTCTATAGCATAAAGCAGATTAATGAACAAAAAGACTTCATTTTACAAAAATGCTCACAGCTAAAAGGTTAATATCTCACATAGCATTTTTTTTACAATCATCACATGCACAACACATAACAAAAAAAATTGCATTTTGCAATTTGACAATATCAATTTTTATGCTTAACTGACTTAGTTTTCAACTCAAAAATCTAATGCACAACTTACTTCAATTTGGATTATTCACATAAGTTTGCTTTTGCTTGCCTTGTCGTTAAAATTTTTACTAAATTGACCCCTAGGGTAATGCTTTATCTCTTGTTTGATTCTTAGAGCACTTGGATCATATGGTATGCCTTGTTACTAAGCCTAGGGTGGCGTGCATTGAATAGAGGAGACTTCATGATATATGGTTCACGAGTTGAACACTCCTCTTTGCACATCTTTCTAAGAGATCTACCCTTCCAAATGTTGTTTTGGATCCACGTGTTAATGTGCATATAATAACTTGTAAAACCCAACATGACTCTCAGATGTCGTAGTGTTTAGCTCTAGCTTCTTAGATACCATCATTGTGCTTGAATCTCATACCATATAAAGTTTGTACATACACTTCTACAAAATGGTTGAAAAGAAAAAGAGACTCGACATAATATTCAACATGCAATAATGAATACATCAAATATAATATATATGAAGTCCCTTTACATAGGGATACAAATGTTCAACACTAGACATGTAGACCATAAAATCAAGACACTTCAAGATACACACACGCACACAATTTCAAAACACCAAGGCATTGGGAAGGCATGAGATTCCTCACTCTTATATACCCTATGCTCATATCTTGTAGAGAAATGAGCATTGGTGCTTCGTGATACTATTGGATCATCCTTCACATCCATCCCCCCAAAATAATCACCATCAAATTCTATGGCAAAATTTCCACTATCAACTCCAAGAAGGGATCAATTGCATCTAGACAATGAGATATGCATCAAGGATTTTGTTCAACAACTAGTTGTGCATAAGTGAAAGGTTGTGATGCATGAAGACAAGATCATTCAACCATTGTTATTCCAAGTAGTTTCTCTTCTCCATGTGAATGCGTTCAATGACAGACAAATTATGCTCACACTCTAAAACACTGCAAATTTGACTAATTGCATAATTTTTGCACTTGAGGGCATTGTCCACCAAATTCTTCGCCCCAATTTTCTATGATAAATCAAACTCCGAATCAACTATCTTCATTGTAGCTTCAAAAACTCCAAATGCTCACAATCAATGAAAGAAAGAGGTGTGAGGAAAACATGGGAGATTTTTGTATATAACAATGATCTAATAGCCCTGAGGGTTAGCTGCTTAATTGATCTTGAGCCAAACATGAGATCTCTCCCCCAACAGTAAGGGAGGTCACAAGTTCGACTCTCTTGATCCCATTGGAATGAGGCTCCTTAATTATGGCCGACAGCTTACCTCATTTATCATCCATGAAAGTAATCAGAGTGTTCTCCAAGATTTCTTCCATCGAAAAAAAAATAGCAGTGATCTAAGGTTTGTCGAGTGGGCTTTAATTTCCTTTTTCCTTTTGACTTTCCTCTTCTTTTTGTTTCAAGCATGTGCACATTTAATGGTAGATTTTGTCATGAATTCATATGTTCGGGATTAAACCAACATATTGCCCCATTTCAAAGCCTAATTCAACACCCATACCCACTAAACCGGTCGAAACGATCCAATTCAAATCCGGCTTGGCCAATATAATATTGAAAAATTTGAGCTCAGAACTCAAGTGAGCCAACTGTTGAAGAATATACTTGATACATCGTAGAGTTGGAAGGGTCGAAGCCCATAAAACAATTTTGCAAACTCTTTTCAATAAGCCCAAGAGTAATCAGCTACACCCCCCTAAATATTTTGTAGCTGTATAGAACATGTAAAACTCAAACAGTTAGAAGCAGGAAAGACACATATTTAAAAAACAATATAAATAAATAAAAAACTGGCAATAGAACCAAAAGATCATGACAACATCAAGGACAGTAAAGTTCTTTAAAATAGTGAAAAGGAGAATGGACAGATCTCCTTTCACTGCTCTGATCATCTTTTCAGTAGTATATTTGCAGATCAAGACCAGATAATGTTCAGATTTTGGCTTTATTTCAGATCTTATCTTGGGATTGTAAGGTCCAGATTTTGCATGAAAGTAAAGACTGTTTTCTGGTTTTTTTATCCTTATCTTTCTTAGAGTTTATACAAATTTTTTACTTGCAGAATAAGTATAATTTCCGAATACTGTTCTGTTCAAAATAAAAGTTATAACAGTTTCCTCATTGATAGATGCCAACCATTATCTATCCACCCTTGGAAATTTAATCCCCTAATAATTGCAATTGGAAAGCTGAGGTACAGACTACCCATGTATTGCTGACAAAAGCTGTGAAGTAAGTGTATAACTAAGACATTTCTAAAAACCCCTGATATAGCTCTAAACTTGACAAAGAAGAAAAGAACAATTTAAATGGAATTACCTGAGGTCACAACTTGTAATTTGGCTATACTTCTGTAAAACAATTTCAAAAAATAAAAAAAACATAAGACCCATTCCTTATTCCTCTGACAAGGAGGTTTCATTTAACATCTAGATTCATCATTATCAGAATTTTATTTTACAACAAAAGATGATCTTAAAAGAAAATCCCGGTTACAATAATAGTTTATCTCCAATGGAAGAGTTACAATCAAGGGTGCACATAACTCAGCCGTCAGGGACTTTTCAGTTGGGACAAATACTGACTTAACCTGCACAATTGTGATCAGCAATACCAATTTTGAAACATGTTACCACAATGAAGATCCAAAGCTAACTGAGACAAAGTAGAATGATATAATCAGTAGTTAATGGTAGCTACTCAGTACCCAGAAAACTCATGTACCTATACAAAATTTCCTGATCAACAAGAGAATAATAAAATTATAGCAGTACGTTTGCAAGAATTAGGCTACATAGAAACCTAAATAATATGGTAACTATTAGGGTACCTTGTCCCAATTTTCTTCTATTTCAATGCCTCTGCACTCTGAAAAGATAATGGTTGAACCGAGGTGCTCTGACATGATCGACATTTAAAACTCATCATCATGAGGTATAAATGGCTCCACAATGAATGTTGATATAGGTTCCCTTGCTCCCCCCATCTCAACCTGAAAAACATCAAAATATTTTATGGCTAAATACATGTTTATGTCTATATGATCAACAATCACAGTTGAAAAAAATGACAATCCATTACCTCCTTTCCTAGGCGTTCCCTGACAAATGCAATAACCTGGGTTAGGTCCAGATTCAAGGCTACCAAGCCACTCTTTCCTCGCTTTCCGAACAACATGTCAGGCTTAACTACGAGTCTGCTCGAGGATAGCATGATGGTTCTTTGTCTGCTAGTTCATTGAAATCAGTCGATTCTGTTACCTATAACATCAAGAAAATTGGAATGAATTCAGTATTGGACTCAGATTTCCCAATAGCTTGGGTGTAAAAGTAGCAAAAGGAAGAACAACTGAAGTATGCCATAGTCTGTATATATTGATAATTTTAAGATGTATTAATCTCTCTAGCTTTGAAATGGAATCCTTTGTACCATGCGACATTTCCATTCGCCTCCAACGAAGAACTTCCCGGTGCCCGCGATGGTGACAACTCCGCGACAAGCATTGCCGACGGCTTGAACATTCCTCTGCATTTGAGAAAATAAGCAATGCCTGGAATCCTGGAATCCTTATCAAACATAGAATCCAGGTGTCTCAATCTAGCAAACTCAGATCGAACCAATGGCGAGCATTTGAGAAAATAGACTTCATGTAGCCAACGTGCACTATCGCGGAGGTACTGATTGCCATGGACGCCATTCTTCAGATCCTCCCACTGTTAAAGTCTAATTTCTCAAAAACTTATTAAAAATTTAAACGTTATTAATAACGAAAATAGAATAAAAATAAAATAGAATAATTTTTGTTAGACATTTACTTTAAGTGTCCTCTTGCATGAATCCCTCCCAGCATGCAGTTCACGTGGCATCCATCCACTAGCACCTATGGGAGGTAAGGATACACTAAAAAGAAAACCTACCTCTCTCATTCAATTTTTCCACCCATTTTTTTCATCGATAGTTTGGAGTGGTGGTTGCTCAATGCCCCTCCTCACTCCCCAACATGAGGAGCCCTGGGGACTAACGGATACACAGCCCACAACTCACCCTTTTGCTCTTCTCTCTGTCCTAGCAAGTCATTAATGGAAGAGGGGTGAAGCATGGAACATCGATATCTTCTGGAGGGTTTCGGCTTATGGAACATCCTTATATTCTGGAGGGGTTCAACCTATGAACGCGACCTGCATGGTTATTTAATCCTTCTCATAGCTTCTTTCTCCATGTTGTAGTGCTCCTTCTCTTTTCAGCATGAGACGCGTAGGGCAGAAAATTTGAATGACGAGCTCTTCCTTGGCAACTCTATCACTTAAACTTGTATTGGAGCCACAGTTGGTGATCACTTGAACTTGTATTGGAGCCATAGTTGGTGATCTTTAGGATTAACCTAAAGATGGATTTTATTTTATTTTGTCATTTTTAAACTAGTTTAATTTTGGTTTACTTTTTTTTAATGGGTGATAAGCTCTTTCTAACAGGTTTGTCGAGGGCAGATAGCGGCCAACTCCTCCTCCCCTGGAAGTGGAAGAAGAAATCCGTAACATTTGGAAGTCCCTGAGGCGTCTGAAGAAATCCATAACATTTGGTAGTCCTTGGGAATAAGAATAAATCCATAACATTTGGGATAACATTTGGCAGTCCCTGGGCTAGGCGTTTATGATAGAAGAAATCCATAACATTTGGAAGTCCCTAGGATAGGCGTCTGTTAGAATCCAGAGCATTTGTACAGACCATACAAGAATTTAGCATGGACCATACAAGAATTCAGGATGGCAATGTATCCAAGGAACCATTTTTTTGAAGGATGAAGACGAAGAGAGGCCAGAGAAGCCTCGCCATTATGGACTCACAGAAATCAAGGCCCCAGTTATTCTTTCACGGATATTACTCTCATCCAAGTTTGCATTGTTTATTTTCGTGTTTTTCCCAGTTTATTACATTGTATTGAACCCGAGACCTTTGTTTACATACAAATCACTCAGTTTTAAGAACTGGATTTTCTTATTAGAAATAGAAGATCCAGATATTTTTTCACGGCAGTAGCTTTCACTAAGTTCTTTCTGTATTTTGTGCTCTGTATCATAGGACATTCTCGAGGCAATGGGGAAATTTGTTGATGGCTTGAAGTTTGCAGGAGGGACTTGCAGTTTGATGCAGAAAACATTCATTAAAGAGATTACAGAAATAGCACACATGCACAAAGTGAATATGTGGGACTGGCCAGTAATAAACCTAGGTTTTCTTTTAGCTTCTTACATCAGTACTTGCAAAATCTTGTTATGAAATCTGCATAAAATCTTACACATACTCTATTCTATTTCTCCATCTACATCGCAAGCTAACTTGAGAAGACTTGTGATGACCTACACATAGAATTCTAGTATTTGCATAAGAAATATTCATACACCAACGTCCTTCTTGCCGGGCTGATCAGCTGCTTGTAGGGTTTTGGTGATCAATTTCTGCCTGCGTCTGTTTCAAGCTTCGATTGCCACGCTGTCACTCTTATCCATTTTTCTGTAAGGATTCTTCAATTTCAATCCCTTAATCTTCGATTTCAGACTGTAAACCAGATTCTCCAAATGGTTCCCCATACCTTCAAAAGCAAAGAAAAACAGAAGCAGATCAACACCATTTACTGCATGGATTAATGCTTCAGGATTCATAAAAATTCGCTACTGCTCAATTCTTTTTCATTCCTTTCCTTTCAGATTTGTTTTCTTTCTTACAAATATCTTACGCACAGTTCACAACTTTTTTGAAGCCTGCGTTATCCCACAAACACGAATGGAACCATGGAGTTAAGTATGATTTTATTCATACAGATAGTTATTTTTTATATCAGTTACAAGACCTAAAAAAATAGAAACCAACCATCTGAAAATTTGTGAAACTTTAAAGGCTTTGAACGCAATTAAACAATCCTTCATGGCTTATTTCAAAACAAAAATACTAAGAGGAGGACATTGTAGCAATACCCAAATCACCTAAAATGTTCCAAAAGAACGAAAAAAGCTTCAAAATCCGGACTTCCCTGAGAGTTCTCCCATCTTTTTTCAGAAGAAAGAAAGCAAGCACAGGCATCACCGCCTAAGAGTGTCGGCATGTGCGATGTGCATTTAAGGGAGCAGATGAAGATCCCAGGTAGCAGATGAATATCAATGAGTCAGATGACCCCAATCGTCGGACGAAAGCATCCTACAACTAAAAACAATAAAAACATTAAATTCGGGGAGTCGACTCCCACTTGTTGAAACGCCTTACGGCGTAATTACACATGTTGTTGGTATCTTATTGGTGGATGAGACCAAACAACACATTTAATCCAAATGTACACTTTGAAGAATATATTACACATATTGCTGGTATCTTATTGGTGGATGAGACCAAACAACTGGTATCTTATTACACATATAATGCTCACAAGGATTCTTTATTGGCCTTCGAAGTTTCATCTATGCGGCTTAAGAGTCGAGCGGTTTGGATTTCGGAGGGAGATGCTAATATAAAGTTTTTCCATAACTTTGTGAATGCTCGTCGCAACATGAATACTATTTGGGATATGGCTGATAGGGATGGTAAGCTATGTATTGATGATGCATCGCTTAAGAAGGTTGTGGTTGATTACTTTTCGGAAGTCTCTTTTTCACATATTCATGAGTAGATACAGGTGATTAAACATTTCTTTGTATTTTTTATTCGGAGATGGTGGCTCATGTGGGGAAGGTGGTCTCCTTGGAGGAAATTGAGACGCGGTTGAAGGGCTTTTCCAGGGACAAGAGCCCTAGTCCTTAAGGGTGGACTGTCGAATTTTTCATTTATTTCTTTGATCTAGTGGGTAGGGACCTTTGGGAGGCTATGGAACAATTCCACTAGGAAGGTTTTGTTAATAGATCGCAGAATGCCACTTATCTTACATTGGTTCCGAAATATGATAACCTTGGCTTGCTTTCTGATTTCAGGTCCTTTACAATTTATCCTACAAGGTCATTACAAAAGTTATTTCTAATCGTTTGAAACCCTTTTTGGTTAAGGTGATTTCTAAGGAACAATTTGGGTTCCTTAAAAATCGACAGATCTTGGAAGCTGTAGGGATCACTCATGAGGCCCTACATTCCACTAAGACATGCAATTTGGTGATTTGGTACTTAAGATGGATCTGGTAAAAGTGTATGATAGGATCAACTGGACACTGTTAAGACTTATCCTTTTACAGGTGGGATTGACTTTGGACACTATCAACTAGATTATGGGGAGTGTGACATCTGCGAATTTTGTTGTACTCATTAATGGTACACCATATACCACTTTCAATGCGAGCGGGGGACTTAAGCATGGCTTCCCACTTTCACCATTACTGCTCTTGTTAGTAGTGGAGGGTCTGAGTTTACTCATTTATGATGCAAACGATAAGGCCAACATTAGTGGTATTGATTTTGCTCCGACGTTTGCACTTACACATCTATTTTTCATAGACGATGTTGTCTTGTTTGGCAGGGAAACATTGGAGGACTGGAGTTGCTATCAGAGGATCATTGATATTTTCACTGTTGCATTTGGTATGTTGGTTAGTTTGGAAAAGTCTTTTTTTTATGAATAACATTGAGGTTTAACTTATTGGCGATATCTTGGAACTCTTTCCGTTTAATATGGAACCCATTGGGGCGAGCTTTAAGTATTTGGGATTTTGGGTGAAACCACTCAATTATCATGTTTCTGATTGGAATTGGTTGGTTCATAAATTTGAGAAGAGAGTCTGCAACTAGACGTATTGTTTCCTTTCTTTGGGAAGTAGACTTATTCTTCTTAAGTGTGTGTTGAGCGGTATACCGGTTTACTGGTTATCCCTCTATAAGATTCCTTATTCGACCCTGAAGGCTCTCAGGCGGATTATGTGCAATTTCTTGTGGGATGGATGAGATTCTAATCACATGACTCATCTTGTTCAATGGGGTATTATCACCATACCTTATTCTTATGGGGACCAGAACGTTAAGAATTTGGAATGGTTTAATAGTACACTCCAGAAGAAGAGTTTTTGGCTGGAATTGACTGGAACAGATATCTGGAACAAGATTATTCGGTTCAAGTACATATGCAAACTCACTATCATAGACTGGTTTAGATTGGATAAACATCCTGTGGCTAGGACCTTAGTTATTTGGAATAGTTTTATTAGAGTCTGTGGTTGGATTAGCAAGGCACTTAGTTGGAAGGTGGGAAATGGCTCGTCTGTTCAGGTGGGCACAAATCTTATTGTGGGTTTGGAGAAGAATTATTACCTATCTCGGGGCTTGGTGGATGACCTTCAAGATTATGGATTGAAGACTCTTGATTAGTTTAGAGTGGGTTGTGATTTTCCTACTGTGGGATCTTATTGGTTAGATGTTGATGACTTAGAACTGACTGGTAGCTAATGTGTTGAGTGGGAGAATTATGTGACGTGCCTATCCCCTACAGGTGTGCAGCTACGTGATGTTAATGATAGTATGGTATGGTGTTTCAATAAGAGTCTGGGATAGGTCACTGCAAAATTGGCCTACCAGTTCCTAGTTGAGTTTCAACTATTGTATGGTTTAAAGAATGAGGAGGCATCCATTTTTATTTGGCACTGCAGTTAATTGGGGAAAGCATTGGCTCATTGTGGTTGCATTGTTTGGGGGCAGTGACTATTTTGGGAGCCCCCCATGAATATACGACCTAGTAATCACTAGTATTATCTGATGTAAGAATCAAAGCATCTTGTAACACATCACCTGCTACATTAGCTTCCTGAGTAGTCTCCTGCTACCCGTCTCCTTTCTTCTTTGGAAATTTGCAGTCTTACTTCAGATATACTCTCTTACCATAGTTCCAACACTCTATCTTTCCTAGTTTGGACTTGGATATTCCCTTTCTAGACTTGGTGTGATTACCCGAGCTCTTTCCTCTCTCCCTTTGTCTTCCCCTATTCTCCATGGTCAATGCATTACTTGATGTCTCACCTGTGATTTTTATTTGCATTTCCTTGCTAATACTAACACCAATAACATCATCAAATTTAAAAGTGTTTGAACCAGAGACAGAGTTACTTACAACCATGACCACATCATTCCATCTTTTTGGCAATGAGCACAAGATTAGAAGAAACCTAACCTCATCATAAAAGTTCACTTTTACAAAACATAGATGATTAGTAATCGTATTAAATTCATTTAAATGGCCAGCACCAGATCCACCTTCTAACCTCTTCATATTAAATAAACGCTTCATTAGAAATACCTTGTTGGAAACTGAGGAGTTTTCATATAGATTATCCAATGCACTCATCACACCATTCGTTGTATTTTCTTTTGAAATATTGAAAACCACCAATGAAGCCATGCACAGTCATATTGTTCTATTGGCAGACAACAACCTTGTCACATTTTTATCTTGTTTTAATCAATAAAAATGGTGAACACCATATATCTTTATGAATTCTTGAGAACTTTTTAAAGAGTGACTTTAGAATCTGTGATTTTGGAGGTAATCTTAATCTTGGAACTTCTATTTCATTAGCGAAAATCATTTTCAAGCATATTATGATGAATTGTTGAAGTTATCATTGAAAATTGATTTAGTAGTTGCTAAATCAATTATTTACATAATCAATTTTTCTTCACTAAATTTCGATTACAACCTGATAATATCATTTTGCAGCTAAGCCAAGTCTTGTATATATGATTTTCAATTTTATCATTCTATATAGTTTTTTCATGATTAATTTTTTAAAGTTTCATTGGGGTTTCAATAATCATTTATAGTGGTTAGACGAAATATTAACAATTAAATTCATGTTTTATATATTGATTTTTAAATTAAAACATGAAAGTTATAAAACCATGTCTAAACATTAAAACCCTATGAGAACTATGATTAAATGAATCACCAAATTTCCATTCGGATCATACCCTAACTATTATGACAAATATGCAAACCAAAAACTATGTCTAACGTTAAGATCATCCACGAAAATCAAACCTATGATTAAAACGATAATAAAAAACCTATTTGAATTATACCTTGGCTACAATTAGCATACATGCAAACTAAAATTATACATCATATGGTATCTATCCTAGCTGGGATTTGGCAAATGAATCATTTCATTCATGGACACTTGTTGATCGAAGTACATAATCGTGTCAAGTTACTCTGTTAATAAAAATTCGAAGGTCATTTTATGTTACATGTACCGAAATGTGATTTCATTCTCCATATCATTATGATTTCATTCTTCACACCATTTGCTTGTTTATCAAAACCCTCGAATGGAGTTAGTTGTGTTTTGGCTGCGCAAGGTATGGACGTTAGGGTTTTTGCAGGAGGAAGGGTTAACCTGGTGCATAGTCTCCATTAGAAAATACCCTTTACCCTTATTGTGTGCTCAGTATAGTCACGATGACACCCTTATGCAGGTATGAGCTGGCTGGTAGTCAATTTCTCGACATTGAACCAAATGCAACTTGATTAATTAACAAATTCGGATGGGGAGATTTTTTCAGGAATTTCGATGGACATAATGTTGAAGTGACTTGTCGATTTTCCCTATCTCTTAAAGGAAATTTCACACAAATTGGGGATTTGCGATTTGTTATCTCTGAGGATTTCGTAGCCAAACCAACAAAGCACCTCATATTGGAGAAAAGTGGTTTAAATGAGGGGAAATAGATAAGACCAATTGGAAACAATTTTGATTACCCTTTCCAGCAAAATTTGATGACAAATTTGGGTTCCCTGCGAAATTCTTAAAACCCCAGTGGTGAACCTTTCTTGAACTGATTATCAGGTACATAACTTGTGATGTTTGTTTCTCCTCTGTGCACTTTTATCATCTAAGGATGTCAATGGCATTCAAAGGGTCTAGGTTTAATTTACCTTTCTTTCTGTTAAATAGCTTAGAAAAAATGGCAGATACAGTTCAAAGCACTATAGGAAATAAAGACCGTATCTTGTTTCATCATGGGTTAGTTAAAATATTGGTTCAATTTAAATTGTCGTTAATTGGCAAAAATTGGGATCACTTTCTGATTGAGAATGGTTTTGGTCCTACCAAGTTTTTGCCTCTAGTTGTATCTAGACCTCAACTAAAGAGAAAGAAGCATTATACTAGTGAAATCATGGTGCTTAGCTCTAATTCAAACCCTAATACATTGAGTGAATTAGGGAATAATTTAAATAACTTCATGCATATGACTGGAGTTTCAGGTAGTTTGCAGCATAATCAAGTTAATAAAATACCTATAAAAAATACAAAAGTACAGTCAAGAGATAGAGTGAAGACTTAAATCTGTTTGATGAATTGAAACTCAATCAATTTGAATCTATTTTTGTGACTGCTCAACGATTTACTCAGACCATGGCCACAGTCATGACTCCTACTACAATTCAACAACAGGGAGAATCCCCAATGATTGAAATTTTAAGCGATGAGGATAATATGTCTCCCATTCATGAGATCTCTTAGGAAGTGGATAATGAACAGATTGTGGATATGAGTAACCCTATAGATGACCCACCTAAAGAATTTGTTAAAGGAATATCCCCAAGTGGAACCGAGCCTTTACCATCATCTACAGGAAATTCTCCACCTACTAGAAGCAACAAGAGTCTTCAAAAAACACTTAAACATGATTTTACAAAACAAGACATCTTGATTGGAAGCTGAGGTTGAAGAATTGCATGCCAATGCATTAGAGAAGGATGAAGAAATCAAAATGCTAAAGGAGAATTGGTGGCTTGAATAAACAGGTGGCAGGAGCTAAAGCTAAATAAAGACAAATCTAAAGCTGTTAATATATCCTTGACTGTAACCCATGAACGATTACTTAAACAATTAGAGCAACAAAAGTTTAAAATTGTGAAATTGCAGGCTAGGTTATCTTAAGTGAGAAGAGATTCTAAACTATAGATCTCGTATTGAAAATTTTCTTATTACAATTAAAAATGTTTTGATTTCTACAAGTAATAAGAGATGTTAATTAGCATACCCACATAATCATAGATTTTGTCGGCATGCTTAAATTTCGATGAACAATTGTTTTATATTTAATTCAATTTTAAATGAAACTAATGTATCATGAATTGGTTATTACAGGTGGATTTTTTGATGCGTTTTGGTGATGATTGCTATTAAAGACAAGTGAATATTACTGCCAGGTGTCACCCTTTGCGATTATTTGGATGGTAGGTCTCTTTCCTAGGTGTATTTTGATTTTGATGTTGTTACTCTCACGAATATTTTGCTACCAGATGATGGAACAACTTACTCTTTCAAGGATCTATATGCTAGGTGTTTCTCGTGTATCGGATGGATGCATTTTTGAGGATGATGTTACTATGAATCTTGTTAGCAGTTGTTAAAACAATTACTCTTTTCAAGGATTTAGATTCCAGATACATTCCTTTGAGGAATTTTTGATCAAAACGATTATGTGAATCATTTGTTGCTTAACAACCGTTAGAAACTATATGTCTATTTTTAAAGACTAGTTGCAGAGAATGATGAAGGTAGTTAATTAGTTTTTGTTATATAATCCATTAGAATCACTTGAAAAGGGGATTTGAGTAAGACTAAGAATAATGTATATTGGAGTAAAGACATAATTTAATGTCCCGGTTTTGACCCCGTTACATTAGATGTATATGATGTATATATTGTAAATGATCATGGTGTGGAGCTAAAGGCCAAGGCCCCACCATTGATCGGTTATGCTATGTTTTGGATTTAAATTTGTCACCGATGGTATATCGGGGCATGCGGCTTATGTTTTTAGTTTATCACCATGTAAATATGCATCTATAATTAAAATGAACACAACCAGCTACGGTCGCGGCAACTAAGTCAAAAGGGGCATGATTTTCCCAAGGATAAGGATGTGGGGGGGGATTTGTCAAACCTTGAGCCAAAAGGGGGAAAAACCCATGTGTCATCTTCTTTTGTTTTATTCCAACCACCTTCAATTAATAATTTCTACTGGTAGCTGAGGGAAGTTATGGCAGTTAATTGTTTTGGGAGTGGGGTGGCAGGACTGTCAGTCCATGCCTCCTTGCACACTCCACCCCTATTGACTTCACTCACGCAGGCAATTTCCACGCTACCCATGATTTTTTCTGTTTTCTCCTCACGCACAGGCTCTTGGTGGTTTTTGGTCTCACGCAGACATTTTTCTTGGCTCCACGAGTTGCTGAGCACCCACGCACTGAAAATTCGCGTCCTCCCCATTGCTATGCATTCTCAAGCAGAGGGATTCCTTCCCGTTTTTGCCTTCACGCACAGGATTTTGCTGGAATTACCCACGCAGCAGTTTTCCTCTGCAGATTGGTGAATAGTGTGGCCGTATGCTGTACTCACGGGACGATTGTGGGTTCTGCATTGTTGCTCACGCTCACCCACAGGCTGGGAGACTGTAATTTCTTCCCTAGCTCGGTCTGTATATGTTTTCCTGGTGATTTCGTTGCCCAGGACGGGCTGTGTTTCTCCACGTTGTTGGTTGTGGTTGTTGTGGTCTTCCTTACATGCTGGAGACTGTTGTAAATTCGCCTGAGAGTCATTTTGGCCACGATAGGGCCAATAATGACTCAGAATTCGTTTTCCCTATTTATGCTGTGACAACTGACTTAATTGCTTTTGGGAAATGGTTGGTCTTCGGACTGTGAGAGGGGTAGGGATGCTGACTTAGATTTGCTTGGTAAACCTGGTGGCTGGAAACCACACAGACAGAGCTAGAGGGCTGGCATTCTTCTCCATCACCCCTGAATAGCACTGGAAGGGAATGTAGGGCCCGAGGGACTGTGTAGCAGAGAAGGGACTGATTCCTTGTGTTGGGTGTGGTTGGGTGTCTTAGAGGTTAGGCTAGCTCTGGTGTAGGTGTTCTTGGCTCTGTAATGAGCTCACCAGCTTAGCAATTTGCCTTCTCCAACTGCTTAATGGCCTGATAAACCCAACTCTGTTGGCTTGGCTGTGTGTTTTGTATATTCCTGGCTATGTGTAAGCCTGCTAGTTCCCTTATTCCTTGGAGAATCATGCCCAGCTTGGGGGTGGCAGCGTTGCTGAGAGATTAAGGAGCACGTTGGCCTATGGTTGGGTGGAACGTTGCAGCGACGTAGCTGGTTGCGGATCGAGTTCATCATAAGATAAGTGATCTTGTGTATTTTACCTCTGCAATTCTATATTTACTGTTAATGATATGATGAACATGTTTGAATGAATGCTTGTTCGAATGCATGTTGATTCCGCTGTACAAGATAAATAATCATAGCTGTGCATAATATATAATTGTAGCTGTGTATGATCAATGAGGGTATCTGTGCATATTCCACTGTATTGCATCTCTTTATCAGCATTCTGTTTTATCATTTCAGCAACTTATTTATGCCTGTACATGTTCATGGGCGGCTAGCCCGGGTGGTCAATGATTGAGTCGCGTCTTCCTTGCCTTTCGGAGGCATGGGGACGTGACACATAACGTGCTACAAGCTTCTATCAGAATTTTGTTCTTGTGATGTTTTTAGAACTTTTTATAAAACTAGTATCACTTTAAGTTAAGTTTTATGAATACACATATATATTCTCTATATTAACTTTCTTCTTCTTGATCATTTGCAATTATCCTTTGAAATAATTGTGTCAACTTTGACTAAATTACTCAAATCAAAATTGCATTTTTGTATTTGAAACAAGTTTTATATATGTCATGTTAAATAATTTTTATTAATTAGATTTGACTGTGTGATATTATTTTTAAATTAGCTTAATAATTTATGTACCTTTATTTTTATAGGTATACAATAAGTAGTTAATGATTTTTAACATTCAAATATTTAAATGTTAAACATTAATTGTTCTTTGGCATTTATGTTTTAGAATAATAAAATAATTACATATTTTATTGTTCTTTTATCATAAAATATTATAGAAAAGTAAGTTATTTATAATATTAACTTTGATAGTTTTCTTTCATAGTTATATTATTTGACTTTTTTATTATTTATAATGTCAATAGACTTTTAACATATCTGATATTTTGTTCTTGGCCAAGATAGGATTAGGTAGTTTAGATTAAATTTTAATTTTAGTTTAAAATTTCTATTTTTCATTTAGTAGCTGTTAAATAGATTTTGCATTATAGTTAGTTATCTTTCATCTTTTAAACAAATTTTGATAAAATCTTTAAAAAAACCAAAACAGAAACTCTCCTTAAGAGAGAGAAACATAGATTAGACATAAATAACTAATTTTGATTTAGTAGCTGTTAAATATAAATTTTATTATAGATAGATTAATATAGCCTGTAGATAAGTAGTTAGTTTTAGTTTACTTGTTTTAGTTATAATTTAGATTAGATATTTAAATTAGTTTAGGATGCACTTTTTCTAAGTTTAAGTGGTAGGACTCTCCTTAAGAGAGTGAAACTTAGATGGTAGCATGACTACAACCTGCGAGAATCAACTAATCCAAACATATTAGAAGCCACAATAAGCAACTTGTATGGGATGATTCTCCTTAGCTGGCATCATTCAAAAAATTTGGCCAACAAATGGCGCTGGAAGGAGGGCCTGTAACTATCAATGGCTGATGATGTTCAAAGCCCTGTCACTAGTTTAGATCCTTTACCAATCAACGAATCTGATAATACTAGTATTTTAGATACAATAGTTTATCCACAAATTGAAATCAGTGATTCCCTATTTGTAAATGTTATTAGAGAGATATTAGAATGAGATCATGCTTCTTCTCCTCACACTCCACATCAGATCGAAAAATCTTTAGGATAATTTGAAAGAGTTCTCACTAGGATTTATTCTCAGCAGATTGGTAATACCCCCTATCGATTTTGGTTTACCTCATAGGACTAGAAATAACACATCATATTCTACAACTCAAGAGTTAGGAGTAGGAATCCCAAATTACCAGTTCAATCCTTCATCAAGAGGGATTATTGAAACCAACACTGCAAGAAGGCTCATCCGTTCTAATAATTCTGGTCAACCACCTTCACCTCTGAATTCTCCACCCGATAGTCCAAGACCCAGTGATCATAGTAATTTTTTAGATATTGAAGAAGAGAACATGGCTAGAGCAGGAGGAGGTAATCCACCTAATCTTTCCAATCCTCCTCTACCTTGGTTAAGGAGGGAGGTAGTTGTTGTCCCTAGAGTACAACATCCATTTCCTAAACATCTATATAAAATTCTCACTAATTTCAACCCGGATAATAAGGAACCTTCTGAAAATCATATTGATAAGTTCATTTTGGTTGTTCAAGCGATGAATGTACTACGTGAAGACATAGTTTGTCGTCTCTTCCCATTAACATTTGAAGGAAAAACATCAGCATGGTATTTTTCCTTAGTTCAAGGATCTATAACAAACTGGGTAAAAATTAGTTAAGCATTTCTAGATAAATTTGGAGCACCCGCTCCCTTAGTTTTAGAATTATCTTGCATAAAAATAGATAATAAGGAGCAAATTAAAGATTTCAATAAGAGATTTCTAACTTTGAAAAATAAATACCTGCCGCCTCTCAACCACCAAAAGGTATTATTATAGAAAATTTCGCTTCGAAATTACCAAAATATTTAGGCATGTTTGTTAAACAAGCCAACAAAGTTACACTTGTTGAAACCTTTGAGGAGGCTATCAAAGTTGAAAAAAATTCTTTGACATATGAAACTGAAAGAAGTGGGAAAATTGATACTTTTCCTCAGAAAAGAGTTGAAAAATCAAATCCAGACAAAGACAAGGCATTTGATGTTGAACAACTTCAAAATGCTATCAAAGCATTAACAAATGAAGTGGTAGTGTTGAAGAAAAATTTAGAAGCATCCTCTTTTAGAGAATTCTTTAGAAATCAATTTAGGCAAAATACTTCTAGTAATAAAACAAATCCTCTGCCTGATGTAGCAGTCAATGAGGATATTTTTAATACTATTTGAGCAGTATTGTTTATGCCTAAATCCTCTTTAAATCAAGAATTAGTTGATCAGGAAGAAGAAGAAAATTCAGAAACAGAAGATGAACCTCAAGAACAAGAACAACAATTAGTTGGGCACTTTTGGGATAGCTTAGTAAATAATGTTGAAAGTAAGTATCCTTCTTTAGGACAACATGCTTATAATACTTGAAGTAAAGGATTAATAGGTACTCTTGTAGCATCAAGTTCAAATTCAACTAAAGGAAATAATACTCCTTCGCCTGCCAAACAATCTCTTCCCATCCAAAATACACCAAAGTTAGATCTGCAATATGATATTATAGAGGATTTGAAAAAGATTTGTGCAAATATCAGTATGTATGATCTACTTCAGACATATCCTATGCCTAATGGTCCTATTATAACTCCTTCAATGAGTTCACTTACTCAAAATACTCAAGGTAATGCAGTTGCTAGTACTAATAGTGATTTAATTTCTAAGGATAAAGGAAAGGTAGCAACTGATAAGACTTCATTGATAGGTAAAAATTCAAAGTCCACTAATCCTCCCTTTCTTCTCACATTTGAAATTTATAATAGAAATGTACATAACTATATGGTTGATTCCGTAGCATCATCCAATGCTATTCCTTTATCTGTTTGTGATGGATGAATGCAAAATATACTCCTCGTGAAACTCAAATTACACAGTTAGACCGGTCAAATGTGAGGGTTTTAGGAGAGATAAAATATGTATTATTTAGGCTAGTGAGTAACCCATCAATTTATCAAATTATAGACATTGTTGTTGTTGACATTCCTGATGCTTATGGGTTATTTCTGAGCAGAGATTGGTCACAAAATATGAATGGTTTCTTTTCAACAGATCGGTCAACCTTATGGATGCCCAAAAATGGTAAAGCCAATCTGATCAAAATAGGGAGAGAAAGATACTTGAAGCACACTGTAACAAAGTTACATGATCCAAATGAACTTGTGTTGTTTTTTGATTCAATCATGGGAAATTACACTTATGAGTTGAATTTTGGGAATTTTAAGGTTGTAAATTCTCCATTTATAGGTATAAAACAACAATATGAAATTTCGAATTTCACTTATATTTATCCCAATTCTGCATTTTAGAATTCTGTAATAATATAGAAGATCAAAATTATGTATATATTAGTGACAGTAAGGTAGCTGTAAATAATTTACCTTGGACACTTTATTTTGATGGGTCAAAATCAAAAGGAGCAGGAGTTGGTTTCCTTCTAATTGACCCAAAAGGTAAAAAATATGTATAGTTTGTAGATTATAGTTTGATTGTACTAATAACATAGATGAATATGAAGCCCTTATCCAAGGCCTGAAGAAAGCTCTAGATATAAACATTAAAGTACTAGTGGTATATGGTGATTTTGAAATCATCGTACGATAAGTACGTAACTCAATTCATTGCATTTCAGAACATCTTCAGAAAAAACAAAAAGAGGTATCAAACCTTATTTCAAATTTTGAAGTTTTTAACATTAATTCCATTCCTACGTTTCAAAATCAAGAAGCCGGTTTGTTAGCTAATGTAGCCTCTAAATTAGTTTTGACTGAAGATTTTTTACCTAATACTTTCTCAATTTAGTTAATTTTTAGACCATCGATTCCTGATAATATTACTAATTGGCATGTTTTCGATGATGATTCACATATATTAAACTTCTTGATGAATGAAGATACCTTCAAGGATTCTTGTAAGTTTTAAACCTGTGTAGAGAAGCAAAGAATACAGATTCTTTTAAGCAAAATAGAGATCACAACACATCATTCACACATAAACACATAGATTTACCCTGGAAACCCTTAATTGGGAAAACCAGAAAACCTTGGAGCCACACCTCCTATTTTCTGTTCATTACATTATGAATCCTCACAATATAAAATATAGGTATTCAACAACATCCAAATACCCTAATCCGTTAACCCAGATTAGAAAAATACTCCAATCCCTTAATCAAGATTAAGTTACATGTTTTTAGACAAATTCTAAAAATAGCCACAAACATCTATAAATAGCCAAGTTGCAGCACTGACATACGCACCTCCCCTCCGTACACACATGCAAAGAATATAACATATACCCAACATTCTCCCACTTGTTGTTTCCTTTGCATAGAAATGAGTCATGTACTCATAAAGTCATAGGTTTAGGGAAGCAATGCCCATAGATTCTCTACACCAAGAGAACTTCTCTGTACTAACGAACTTTGTTAATGAGTCTGCAACATTTTTCATGGTGTCAACCTTCTCGAGCAACACCTTCTTGTATTCAACCATATCTCTCACAAAGTGATATTGCACATCAATATGCTTTGTATTAGCATGATAAGCAGGGTTCTTTGCTAGGAACATTTCACTTTGGCTATCACAATCTAACCTTACACCTTTATGTACAAACCCAACACTTGATCACAATCTTTGCAACCACACAGCTTCTTTGCTTGCATGAGTGGCTGCCATGTATTCAACTTCTGTAGTTGAGAGTGCAACTACAACTTGTCTCTTTCTCATCCAACTGATAGCTCCTCCAAATAGGTTAAACACATACCCACTTGTAGATCTTCTATGACCAAGGTCTCCAGCCTAGCCTGCATCAACAAATCCATGTACATTTATTACTCTATTTGGTCTAGGTATTCCTTGGTAGCAGATTGCATAATCTGTGGTGCCACACAAATATCTGAAGACCCTCTTTACAACTATCCAATGCTCCTTTCCTGGTTTTGACATATATCTGCTCAAAACTCCCATTGCATGAGAAATGGTTGGTCTTGTACAGACCATTGCATACATCAAACTTCCAACTGCAATAGCATATGAAACTCATGACATGTCTTCTTCTTCTTCTTCCTATGTCTTGGGACACTTCTCTACATATAACTTTACACCTACAGGAATAGGAACCTTGACCAGATTACCTTCATGCATGTTAAATCTCTGTAGCATCGTCTCAACATATTTTCTTTGATTTGAACTGATAATTTTGTTTGCGCAATCTCTTCTTATCTCCATTCCTAGCATGAAGTTTGCAGCATGGAGATATTTCATATCAAACTTGGAGGACAGTTGAGGCTTTACCTCCTTTATAACATCTTTGTTGTTTCCAATCGGCAACATTTCATTGACATACAGAACTATGTTAATGAAGTGATCACCAACCTGTTTGGAATATACATAGCGATCAACTTTGCTTCTCACAAACCCCAATCCAAGTATGTATGTGTCAAACTTTTGGTACCACATCCTTGGAGATTGCTTTAGACCATAAAGGGACTTCTTTAGTTTACATACTAACTCATTCTTTCCCTTTACTATGAACCCTTCTAGTTGTTTCATGTATATTTCTTCTTCGAGATCCCCATGTAAGAGCGTTGTATTCACATCCATCTGCTCTACTTCAAGATTAAAAGCAATAGCAATAGAAAGAAGCAATCTAATAGAAGTTAATTTTGCAATTGGAGAAAATATTTCACCAAAATCAATCCCCTCTACCTGAGAATATACCTTTGCTACCAAGCGGGATTTATACTTATCCACTTTACCTTCTGCATTCAACTTCTTTTTAAATATCCATTTGCTCCCAATGGATTTGCTTCCAACTGGTAAATGGACTAGATTCCAAGCTTCATTTTTGTCCAAGGAATCCATTTCTTTAGCCATGGCCTTTTTCCAAAGATCACTATCCTCTGAATCAACAACTTCCTTCACATTTATAGGATCATCATCAGTAATAGACATAGCAAAATGAGAGCGAAAATCATTTTGGGAATACCTTTCTGGTTACCTTATTTCTTGAGATGATCTCCTCAAAACTGGAGTATGAAGTTCTTCTTCTTCTGATTCAACTTCTTCTGTTGAGTCAGATTCTTCACCTTCTAACTTGAACTCTATTTTCTCCGGTTCCTTTTCCATTGGATTCACTTCCTGTCTAGGGACTTCTTTGACCTCTCGAAACACAACATCTCGACTGTAAACAATCTTCTTATTTATAGGATTCCAAAGCTTATACCCTTTCATACAATCTTTATAGCCAATAAAGATACACTTCTCAGCTTTGTTATCCAACTTGCTCCTTTTCTCCTTTGGAACATGTCCATAAGCATCACAACCAAAAACTTTCAGATGCTTAATAGATGGTTTCTTACCAGTCCATACCTCTTGTGGAGTTTTATCAATCAATGCTGATGTGGGTGATCGGTTTACCAAGTAACATGCTGTCTCCACTGCTTCTGCCCAGAATTCGTGTCCTATCCCAACACTGCTTAGCATGCTCCTTGCATTTTCCATCAATGTCCTATTCATCCTCTCAATGACTCCATTTTGTTGAGGTGTGTATGGAGAAGTCTTTTGCCTCGCTATACCGCACTTCTTACAAAAGTTCTCGAATTCATGCCCACAGAACTCTCCACCATTATCTGTCCTCAACACCTTTATTTTCTTTTCTAACTGATTTTCTACAAGAGCCTTAAATGATATAAACTTGGCAAATACTTCAGATTTATTTTGAAGGAAATAAATCCATATGTTCCTTGAGAAATCATCTATAAATGAAACACAATACACAAATTTTCCTAATGATGGAAAATAAATAGGTCCAAACACATCACTATGTATTAATTCTAGAATTCCCTTTTCTCTTGTAGTACCAGATGCAAATATTACTCGATTTTGTTTTCCATATATGCAATGTTCACAGAAATAAAAATCCAGAGTGCAATCAGTCATACCTTCAACTATACCTTTACCTTGTAATTCTCAAAGTCCCTTTTCTTCGATATACCCCAATCTTTGATTCCATAGCATTGTCTATCCTCTTGATGCAGTCAGGGTTTTGTCATCTTTAACTCCTTCCTCAAGCACAACAGATTGTTACATTCATCAATGATGGTTTTCCCCAATAGTTTGTACAGAGTTCCATACCGAACTCCCCTCATCAATACCATTGATCCTCGAACCATTTTTCAACCACCATCTCCACACATAGTCTTTACACCTGCAACATCCATCTTTCCTACAGATATCAAGTTTCTTGCTAGATCTGGAATGTGTAGCACTCCAAGCATAGTTCTAATCCTTCTATCCTTCAGTTTTAGCTTGAATCTACCACGTCCAATGATACTGGTTGGTGAATCATCTCCCAAGTACACATCTCCTCCATTGTACTTTTCATATTCATAGAACCACTCCCTATGAGGGATAATATGACATGACACACCTGAGTCAATCAACCATGTATCATGTTCTGAAGGATTACGTGTGGAAGCTAGGTACAAATCCCCTCCTTCTTCTGAGGAGTTCTTCACCTCTATGGAAGGGGTATCCTCATATCCCTTTTCTTTCTCAACATTCTTAGATCTTCAATCCTTTTTATAGTGCCCATCTTTACCGCATTTCCAACACTTCCTTATTCCTTTTCCTGAGGATTTAGATCTACCCTTAGATTTAGATCTTCCCCCACATCCTTTATTTTTGTTTCTCTCTTGGGGGTGACCTCTCATAGACAAGGCATCTATGCTATGATTATCCATGGTTTTCTGCCTCTCTTCTGATAGTAGGGATGATACAATTTCATCAAATTTTAAGGTCACCTGGCTAGCACTATGTATTGCAACAATTAGGTTGTCCTAGGAATCTGGCAAAGAACACAATAATGTAATACATTTATCTTCTTCAACCATTTTAATACCAACAGAGGTTATCTGACTTACCAGAGTATTGTAGACATTCAAATGCTATGTTACAGTGTCATTCTCGTCCATTCTGAGGTGAAACAACTTCTTTCGCAAAAACAAGTTGTTCACAAGGGATTTTGATTAATACAAACTCCCTAGTTTTTCCCATAGCTTTACTACACTATCTTCACCAGATACGTTCAACAATACAGAGTCTGATAAGCACAATCGTATTGTACTCCTCGCCTTTCTTTCTAATTTATCCCAATCATATTATGACGTTGCAGTGGGTTTTGTACCCGAATCCACAACAATCCACTGTTCCCGATCTACCAGAAGATCCTCCATGTTGATATTCCATAGCTCAAAATTATGGCCATTAAATTTATCGTTCTCAATTCTTGAAGTGCTTGCCATTCTCTTTCAATGCACAAATCAACATTGCAAAGCTCCCACTGAACCCAAGTTTATCACAGACCCGATATCTATCAACACGTCGAACCCTTAGCAACAAATGTGTCCCCCTGATGCGAAAATAGAGCTTTGATACAACATGTAAGTTTTAAACCTGTGTAGAGAAGCAAATCATACATATTCTTTTAAGCAAAATATAGATCACAACATATCATTGACACATAAACATAGAGATTTACATTGGAAACCCTTAACTGGGAAAACCAAAAAACCTTGGAGCCACACCTCCTATTTTCTGTAATACATCCTCATTGCCCGATAGAAAAAACTATCGACACGATAAAATCTATCCCTAACTATTTTTTGAGATTGGAAAAAATTTATGATCTTCATGACAAGTTTAAAGGGGTCCCTAATTGTAAAACAAATAGATCTTGCATAAGGTATGAAACTATAAATTTAGGGACATATTACAATCCACAACCGGTTAACTTAGGAACATATTGTACTCCTTTAGAAAAACCATCTTTTGTAAAGTTATTCAAAGAATACATAGATGTTTTTTCATGGACATATGCTGAACTAAAAACTTTCAATATGCAAATAATGTAACATATTATCCCAGTGAAACTTGCTACAAAACCTTAGGAAAATGCATCCAACACTCGAACCAACTGTTAAGAAAGAATTGAACAAAATTTTGGCTGCCAAAATCATTTTTCCAATATGCCATACCTAGTGGGTAGCTAACTTGGTTCCAGTTAGGAAGAAGGATGGGGACATTCGACTTTGTGTTGATTTACATAATCTTAATAAATCCTCTAAAAAGGATAATTATCCAGTTCCTCCCATAGAACAAATCCTCCAAAAAGTTTCTAGATTTGAGATGTTGTCATTACTTGATGGGTTTTCAAGTTACAACCATATTCTAGTCTCTCATGACGATCAACTCAAAACTGCATTCAAAACTCCATAGGGAACACATGCTTATCGAATGATGCCTTCGGTTTGATAAATGCAGGAGCCACTTTTCAACGAGCAATGGACATTGCTTTTAGGGGATTAATCAATAATTCGGTAGTGGTTTATTTGGATGATCTTACCATGTTTTCTAAACACCAACCTGACCATGTCTCTCATCTTAAAAGGGTTTTTGAACGTTGTAGAAGATACGGTATATCATTAAACCCTAAGAAAACAATCTTTGCGGCAATCCAAAGAATTTTATTAGGTTGTGTAGTATCTAAAGATGGGATCATGATTGACCCTTAGAGAACTCGGGCTATCTCAAAAATTACTTATCCTTCTAGTAAAAAGGCCATGCAGTCTTTTCTAAGAAATATTAATTTTATAAGAACATTTATCCCTAGTTTCTCTGAAATTACCGTCCTTTGTGAAATATGATAAAAAAGATGAAAACTTTAGTTGGGGTAATAATGAAAAAGAGTCTTTTAGGAGAATTTTAGAAGCTATATTTGAAGCACCTTCTCTTTTAAGTCCTAATTTTAGTAAGGATTTTATACTTTATAATTTCGCTTCAAATATTTCATACGCTGGTGTATTAACTCAACATATTCTACAAAATTATGAAGTTCCTACATCTTTTATGAGTTCTAACTTCAAAGGAGTTGAGTTAAACTATCACAAATTTGATAAGCAAGCATTTGTTGTTTTCAAAGCAGTAAAACACTTTTGACCTTATCTCTTAAAATCAAGAACTAAAGTAGTTATTCCATAGTCTGTAGCAAGAAACCTTTTGGTGAAAAAAGATCTAGGTGATATAAGAGCCCCTTGGATGGTAGCCTTACAAGAGTATGATATTGAAATAAAACCTTCCTCAGTGGTTCGATTACAAGTCCTTTGTAAACTTGTAGCCAAGTAAGCTCAGTTGCCAGAAGATAATATTGATGATCAAATAGATGAATCTCTTATAAAAAGGGAAATCTATTTCTTTCCTCCTCCCCAATACTCATGGTATTCTAACATGATAGTTCTTCTTGAAATAGGTAATACCCTGGATAACCCAGAACCAAAAAAATAAGGGCCTTAAGGATAAAATCAGCTGCTTCTCAGTTGATTAATATTGTCCTTTTTAGGAAAAATCTTTGATGGTGTATTATTGCGTTGTTTAGATAAGGATGAACTGAAACAATTTTAAAGGAGTTACACTCTGGTCCAGTAGGAGGTCATTTTGAGGAGGAAATACTGCACATAAAATATTAAGAGTCGGTTATTATTGGCCTACTTTGTTTCAAGATTCATATACGTATGCTATAAAATGTCAAGATTGTCAAACAACCGCGGGAAGGGTTAAAAAACCTGCGTTTCCACTTCAACCGGTTTCGTTTGAACGACCATTCCAACAATCGGGTCTTGATATAGTAGGGCCAATCAACCCTCCATCATTCGTGCAACACAAATATGTCATCACTGCAATGGATTATTTTACCCGGTGGATGAAAGCTACACCTTTACATACAGTAAACACTAGTCAAGTTGTGCTTTTCTTACAATCTTGTGTTATTACTTGATTTGGTATACCTGAGTCTCTTGTTTTTTATAGAGCCTCTTACTTTTCTTTTGTTGAACTAACCGAATTTACTTTGGAGAAAGGAATTAGAGTTAGGTACTCTACAAGTTATTTTCCAAAGGGTAATGGCTTAGTTGAATCTACCAACAAAAACTTAGTCAAGATTCTAAGGAAAACTATTGCCACACATCATCGAAATGGGCACATAGCCCTACATAATGCACTTTGGGCAGATAGAGTGACCCTAAAGTCCTCAAGAGGAAATTCACCTTTATTTATTGTTTATGGCACATAAGCCATTTTACCTCCATCCATTTTTACCTTCTCTACAGTTGGCCCGATTCATATAAGATGAAAACTGTTCAACTATGGAGAAGAGAATCAATACTCTGATAAAACTTGAAGATAGAGAAAAGGCCAAACAACACTTTGTTAAACATCAACAAATTGTAAAAGCTTGGTTTGACCAGGCCTTAATTTATAACAGAGATTTTCAGGTGGGTGATTTGGTGTTGAGATGAGACAAAGCTCATAAAGATAAAGGTGAACACACCAAACTTAAACATCTTTGGTTAGGTCCTTATATCATCTCTGAAAAGTTAGGCCTAAGTACTTTTTGACTACAAACTTTGGTAGGTCAGTCCGAAACCTTTATGGTAAACAAGATGATTCTTGAAAAATATTTTCACTAATTCTCTTAAATTTTTAATATTTATATAATTTGTTTTTGTTGTAAATAATTATAAATAATTTTCTTCTTTAGTTTTTAATTTTCTCTAGACATTCATGCAACATATTTTATGTATAGTTTAACTTTTTCCTACTCTTGCTTCATTTCTTTTATCTGTAAATATCCTCAAGTCATTTAAATTTAATCTCTTTAAAGATTGATTTTCATAAATAAAAAAATCTCTACTCTTCACAATATTTAAGTGTACATATTCTTATCAGAGAGGGTATTTGTAAATAAATAAACCATGGTACTTGAATTTTAGATTGTTCATATATTTTGAGTAGTTGTGATAAAATTTAGTTTTTAAATTTGCTTAGAGAAATCAGATCTTCTTAAAATATGAAATCAACCCCTTATAATATTATAATATTTGTAAGTATGATTAGGGTTAATCCTCTATAATCTGTTTCTTTATAGTAAAGATAGCTAGTTAGTCATCTTTTCAAAACTTGGTACTTAGAAAATATTTATCAATCTGAATTATCAATCACTTAAAGCTTATTTACAATATGAGGAGTTTCTTGATCTGTTCCATTCATAAATTTATGATGATATAAAATTGGGAACGAGAGGTCTTAGTAATGAGCTGGTCCGATCAGGATCATGAACATTATTGGTATGACATTACCAAGAAATATGGTAATGGTTCTAGGTTATTTAATCAAGAGATAGGGGGTATCAGTAATGATCCAGTTGATTCATTTCTGGTGATGTTTGTGAGTGACACTGTCTTTTGGTTACCAAGCTAGGACAATGATTCCTTCTTTTATCTCAAAAAAGAAAAGGAAAAAAAAGATGATAAATAAATCAATTCAATAACTGGAGTAGATTTTGGAAATTTTTCAAAGAAGTGAATAGATGCATCTTTAAACTGCTGATTTGGATTTTCTTTATTTTGCGTACTTTGTTTTGACAAGATAACCTTTTAGCTCATCTTCAACAAAATATTTATTAACAGAAACGAGGATAATTTTGAAAAAGTATTTGCAGATATGAATATCATTAGATATTGGTTTTTATTAGATCAAGGTTTTTTTATTTCTCCAGGCGAATCTTAAGATTATCTTTTACACAGTTATTTGAGATAATATGGGCAGAGATAACTGGTTCACCTAGGTATGTCGCCATTTGTTGGCAGGAAACAATCTTCTCACCTTTTTTATCTTGTTTTAACTAACAAAAATGGTGAACACCATATATCTTTATGGATCCTTGAGAAATTTATAAAGAGTGTGTTATCTACCCAAATAAATTTATTTTCATATGAAGAATTTTATTCATGCAATGAAGGATATGAATGTCACTAACGGTTTGAAAGCCTCTGTTTTTGATGAAAAGTTCACAAAGCTGTAGCTTTCGGTGGCTTGGGCGAGGATCATAACATCTCATTAGTCACTGAAAGTTGGAAGATAAATAATAGATGGAAAACCTTTTCGGCGGTTAGGCATATTGCTAAATATTTTAACTACCATGGGAACATTTTTTAACAGCGATCGGAGGTTTAGTCCTCTACGGCGCCGACGTTATAGAGAATCTAGTGGTTTAAAGTTCCAACTTGGAAATTAGTGAGTTGAATAGCCGACACTGCGGCAACGTTTCGGTCTAAGGCGCTGATGAGATAGAGGATAGAGCTTTCAATTTTCGATCATGAAGCTAGTGGTTTAGAGCTTCGACACTGTGGCAGCGACCAGACAAGAAGTTCTGACACATTAATGATTACAGCTTTCAATCGCCGACGCGCTAGTGATGGAAAGTGCTGATACGTTGAGACTTGGGGCGCCGATGGGCTAGAAGACAGAGCTTTCGATCGTCGATGAAGAAACCGCCGTGACGTTAGTCATTTGAGGCTCCGAAACAGTAGCGGCATAGAGAACTAAAGTTCCGATTCATCTCCTACTGACCTCTGATAGCGATAAAGCAAAATCGCTAACAGTTAAAAATATATAAAGTTTTGAAAAAGTAAGACAAAAAGGACTACACGTCGAAGATTGAAAACATAAATCGTCGACAAGTTAGTTCACTAAGGAGCCGCAATGACGGGAAACAAATTGGCTACGGGTTCCACCATAACAGAAAATCATCGCCAATCGGGGGAACTAAAGACTACGTGTCGGAGCTTGAAAACATAAACTGTCAGCAAGTGAGTCCACTAAGGAGCCGAAATGGCAGAAGACAAAGAGACAAGGCCTCCGATCAATCAATAATCATTCTGATAGCGCAACAATAGGAAATCATTGGCGATCGGGAGAACTAAAAACTACAGATCAACGAATTTAAAACTCAGCCCCTCCACAGTGTCGGTGGCATAGAGAACTAAAGCTCCGATTCCTTCGTCAAAAGACTTCCGACAGAGATAAGATTAGTTCATTTCACCTCCGAAACAACAACAGCGTTTTGGTCTAAGGGGCCGACAGGCTAGAAGACAGAGCTTCCGATCACCGACGCTGAGAAGATTAGTCGTTGGAACCTCCGACACTGCGGCAACATTCTTCTTTGAGGTTCTGATGCATTAGTTGTTTCAGCTTCCGATCACGGACAGGCTAGTGATGGAAAGCGCTGATGAAGAAATCGTTGCGAAGCTAGGGATTTAAGATGCCGACATTGTGGCAACAGTCGGACCTGAGGCACTGACGGGTTAGAGGTTAGAGCATCTAATCGGTGACCACGGTGACAAGGTAGAAAAATCCGATGATTTAAGCAAGCAAGGCCACTTCAGTAAACCACCGAAACACTGGCTATTGGAGACAATTTTACACTGAACCAACAGTGGTGATTATCAACAACCACTTCAATTATTAAAAGTTCGCTCAGTGAACTAGATCTTCACAATAGATAGACAAATAGTTAGCAAGGGTTTGAAGCCCTAATCTGAAAAAACTATCACTTTCAAGTATTTTTTGTGTAAACAAATCGAAGTTTCAAGATCTGTCATTTTTGTAGAAGGCTATAAAGCCCATGGTTGATTTTATAATTGAAGGGTTCAACTTCAGGGATTTATGAGCCAATAATGCTTTCAAGCTTCTCATTTTACTTATTCAAGATATAAGCTCTTTTGTTGTGATTTGTTCATCCATCATCTCTTTCTTTACTGTATTTATGCCTGAATGTGCATTTAGGTCATTTTGAGATTTATTAAGAAGCCGATAGCTGTCATCCTGTTGGTTTATTAGTGATATTTGATTTATAAATACCATCCTCATCAATTTAGCCATTAATATGCATGTGTTATGTGTGTAAGTCTACCAGTCTGGTGAGTTCTCCATCCCTGCACCATATTGTCAAACTTCTAAGAAAATTGCAACTAAAAGCCTTGTAAACGAGTGAGTTTCATGCATGTCTTGAGAGTGGAAAGGTTACATAGGTCGACTGACTTGACCCATATCTAAAAAACCCAAAAAATATTTTAAGTTACCGGGTGTTCTCGAGCTACAACCTAGAGGAGTTTCCTGGAGTAATAAAAAAGTGGTGCCGTTGCTAGGGAGAGGAGATTGAAGCTCAGTTTCCCTGGGAGACAACATAGATCCATGCTTTGATGATAGACAAAACTTGGACATTATTATGGTTGTAATAATCTATCTGGCGACTCCATTGATATAAGTTGGTTTCAAGAAGACCAAGTACTAGAGCAAACCCAAAGGGGCCACCAACAACATCGGTTTCAGATCCATAAGAAATTTTGAGGAAAGCTAGGGCTTTACTAAGACAGACCAGTAGTACTACACAAAAATCTACATTAGGTATTTCACCAAATATTTCATTTATTATTTCTTCTGCTGAAAGTATTAATTCCCAGGAGTTTTTAGGTGCATCAGAAAAATCTAAGGGTTGGGCATCTTCAAGCAGTGCTGCTTGTGAAGATCCAATCCTTGGTGACTCCACTGGGATAAGTATACCACCGCCTTCTCAGCAAGTATCTTCATTAGTGCTACCTTCCACAACCATGTCCATACCCATTTCCAATATGGCTTCCCCTCAATTGACCAAGATGGAAATGATCCTGGTATCTAGGTATGCACCATTAATTCTGCCAAATCCTCTTGCAGCCATGCCTACTGGGGATTATCTCAAGTATATGCCTAAGTTTACAGGGGAAGGGGATTTCATTGCAGAAGAACATCTAGAGGATTTTTACAGCTATGCCGAAAATATTAACATAGAACAAGAAGATGTATGGACTAGGGTGTTTGTGCAAAGCCTAGATGGCCAGGCTAGGAAGTGGTTTAAGGAATTTCCTGCCGAATCAGTGGCAGGCATAGAGGCCCTAGATTACATTTTCCTAAAGCATTGGGGAGAAAGGAGGGACCACCTCTACTATATCACGGAATTCAGCAACCTGAAAAGAGAAAATGGTGAGTCTGTCTCCAACTTTACCAAGAGATTCAACAACATGTACAGCAAGATCCCCATTGAGATTAAACCCACCGATACCTCAACTATGATAAATTATGCAAATTCCTTTGAATCTAACTTCTACCTGCTTCTCAGAGAAAGGAGACCTGCCTCCTTATCACTCATGTAGGATGCTTCCCTAGAGGTAGAGTCAAACATTCTGGCATCTCAGAAGGTCAACAGGAAGGTAGACGGGAGAAAGTAGCTAGCAGACTATAGTGGGGCTTCTACATTAGAGAACAAGATTGAAAAAATGACCAAACTTTTAGATAACCTGACTGCTGAAATGTCTAAATTGAAGGACCAAGGACATCTGCCGATGAGGGGTAAGGGGTGAAGTGACTTTGCTCCTTGAAACCCAAATTCTGTTCCTTATAGAAGAGGAAACCCCTTGTTCAAATTCTCAGAAGGGAGAGAAATCAAGGGGAAGACCATAGGATAAGAGCTCCATTTCAAAATGTTGTATTAGGAGAAGAGCCAGAATTCATTGAAGAAGAAGGAGAAGCTAAAGACAATATCCACTGCATGGAGGATGAGGTGGACTATTCTTTTTTGACATAGGCAGAATATGAGGAAGCCCTGATTGATGAGCAGATCACTGAAGAGGCTGTCTATCAGGCTGCTGGTTAGGGAGGTTACCAATTGAGGTCTAGGCTGGTTGCTCCCCTCAAGAAGAATGTTGTACCTATCAAGCAGCCTGTTGCACCAGCTAGAAAGGTTGCTGTTTTACCAAAGAAAGTGGTTGTCCCATCCAAAGCATTGCATAAACCAACACCTTCAACCACACATGATCAAGTCCAACTCAAACCTACAACTCCTAAGGTAAGGTTTCCAGATAGGCTGCATTATTCCTTCAACCTCGAGTTTGAAATTCAAAAATTGAAAATCCCTTTCCCTTTAATTGAGCTAATGAAGAATGATGCATTCAAAACCTCCATTCTAAATTCCCTTCAGCCCAAGGTGCACATTGACACTGACTTTGTGAACCTATAATATGGCAAGCTTGTTGTAACTCTGGGCCCCATGATCGAAGACCTAAAGGACTCCTTCCCACCATTCTATATATCCTTGAACATCCATGATAAAATCCTCCATAATTGTCTGCTGGATTCAGGAGCCTCTCATAACCTAATGCCAAAGGCTATGATGGACGATATTGGCCTCAGCATCACCAACCCCTACCATGGTTTATTCTCCTTTGAATCCAGGAAGGTCAAGTGCTTGGGCCTCATCAAAGACCTCGCTGTAAACTTAACGCAGCTACCTTAAAAAAGCGTAATGATGGACATTGTGGTGGCCGATATTCCTCCAAAATTAGGCCTCTTGCTATCTCTGTCATGGAGCAAAAGGCTAGGTGACACCCTTTAGATGGATATCACATACGCCACCATTCCCATGTTTGGAGGAGAAACTAAGAGACTATATAGGGAAAATCAGCTAGTGTACATTATAAGCAAGGAGAGTCGCTCAATAAATCACCCCATCTACGTGGTGGACACCGATTTTGGGTCTTGCATTTTGTAAATAGATGATAATCAGCAGACATCAATTCAGCTCACTAAGCCCACCTATCAGCAGCCTGAAGAAGTCACGACAGTGATCTGGACCATGTATTTCGATGGGGCTAGCGCTCAAAGCCCAGTAGGCACGGGCGTAGTCCTGATCTCCCCATCTAAGGAAAACATTCACCTATCTTATAAGATCAATTTCAAAACCATGAACAACGTAGCAGAATATGAAGCCTTGATGCTAGGAGTTAAAGCGGCCAAGGAGATGGGGATCATGTGCGTGAAGATTTTTAGAAACACAGACCTCATCATACAGCAGGTCAACAACACTTTTCAGACAAAAAATATCAGATTGAAGGCCTACAGGGACGAGGTATGGAAACTTAGAGACTCTTTTATGGTTTTTGAACTGTCATATATTCCTAGTGATTTGAATCACTTGGTTGATTCCTTGGCCATCTCTACAAGCTTGTTTGTTCCTCTTTTACCCCCTAAGCTCAACTATGATGTTCAGGTCAAGTATAAACCCTCTCTGCCAGACAATGTAAAATTTTGGAGGGTGTTTGAGGATGAGGAGGAGCTTAGTAAATTCCTTTAGTTAGTAGATGAATTCTTTGACATACACATAGACCAGGAAAACCTTAACATGGAGGAATCCAAACAGCTCAAGTTAAAAGATAAAGTGACTGAGTAGAATATTGTCCAATTGCCCAGCAACTACATACCCTGAGGTCTAGTACCATTGGAAGAACTATTTGATCACAATAACATCCCTTTAAATCCTGCCAAAAGGGAGCTAGATCCTGCTATCCAAGAGCAGAACATAGGCAGCCAAAGCCATCCAAAACTGATAAATCTATCCAATGGGCTGACTGCCGAATAGAAGTCTGAATTTTGCAGCTTGATAAAAAAGTTTGCTGATGTTTTTACATGGGAGTATAGTGACCTAAAAACATATGACACCAACATCATCCAACATAGGATTCCTTTGGAGAAGGACACCATTCCTTTCAAATAGAAGCTGAGACCCATCAACCCTCTTCTATTACTAGTGATTGAGAAAGAGGTCCACAATCTCCTCAAAGCAAATATCATAATCCCGCTCAGGTATTCCAAGTGGATTGCAAATCTTGTAGTGGTAAGAAAGAAAAATGGAGAAATTAGGTTGTGTGTGGACTTTAGAAACCTGAACAAGTGTTCCAAAAAAGACAACTATCCACTTCCCAAGATGGAACATCTGCTGCAGAAAGTCTCGGGGGCCAGGGTCATGTCCTTCCTTGATGGATTCTCTGGATACAACCAAGTTGCTGTGCACCTTGATGACCATGAGAAGACTGCCTTTACCACCCCCTGGGGCACCTTCATGTATGCTAAAATGCCATTTGGGCTAATGAATGCTGGGGCTACTTTTCAGAGAGCCATGGACCTAGCTTTTGTAGGGCTAAAAGATAAATTTGTGCTGATATATTTGGATGACTTAACATTTTACTCTCACAGCCATCATGACCACTTATAGCATTTAAGGAAGGTATTTCTGTAGTGTAGATGGTACAGAATATCACTGAACCCCAAGAAGTCCCAGTTTGCACTCAATGAAGGAAAGCTCCTAGGCCACATAGTCTCAGCAGAAGGTGTAAAGATCGATTCGGTAAGGGTGGAAGCAATTCAGTAGCTATTAATACCAAGGTCAAAAAGAGACATTCAGTCTTTTTTAGGCAAGATAAACTTCGTCAGGAGATTCATTCCTAATTTCTTCGAGCTAGTAAAGCACATAACAACCATGCTAAAAAAGGATGCAGAAATCAAGTGGACCGACTAGGCAAGAAATTCTTTTGAAGACATTAAGAAATCCATCATGGAGGCCCCAACCCTTATTAGTCTCAACTACACCAAGGGTTTTTACATTTTCTCTTTTGCATCTTATAACACAGCGGCAGCTGTGTTATTACATTTTCTCTTTTTCCAGTAGAACCCTGCGAGACGCTGAGCTGAAGTATGACCCTATTGAGAAGAAGGCTTATGCTCTCATAAAATCTTTGAAGACTTTTAGAATCTACATTCTCCATGCAAAGGTCATTGCATATGTCCCTTCAGCTGCTATGAAGGATGTTTTGACTCAGCCTGACATTGATGGGAACATAGCTAAGTGGATTGCAAACTCATTGAGTTTGATGTAGAGGTGAAACCCACCAAGCTGGTAAAGGGATTGGGTCTGGCCAAACTCATGGCCAAAGAAAACTGTGAACTGATGGGAATAAATTTCACATGTGTCAGATCCACAAAGGTACAGAATATGGTAGCAGCTGAAATAGAAGTAAATCAAGATTAGAATAACAGTCCACCAGTATCTAAGAACATATCTTCATGTGAGTGGTACTTAGGTATCATTCAATTTTTGCTTAAATTAGAAGTTTCTCCTGATCTCACTCCTAACCAAGCACGAGCTCTTAAGTTGAAATTTGTTAAGTTTTGCATAATTGACAAACTGCTGTACTAGAGGGATTAGTCTAGAATTTTATTAAGGTGTCTAGATAAAGAGGAAGCAGAGCAGGTCACACATCACTTTCATTCTAGTACATGTGGAGGCCACCACTAGTGGAAAACCACATCCCACAAGATCTTGAAAGCAAGATACTATTGGCCAGTCCTCTTTGCTGATGTATGCACTTTTGTAAGGGCCTGTGACCAATGTCAAAGATTTATAGGGAAGCAGCAGCTCAAATCCTTGCCCCTTAGACCTATTACAGTGAATGGGCCTTTCCAGCAATGGGGTCTGGATTTCATAGGTGAAATAAATCCATCTTCCAGTGGATAGAAGCAGTGCCCACCAGAAATGCCAGTCATCAAGTCATCATGAGATTCTTATATGAGAACATCTTCAGCATGATTGGTTGCATAGTAAGGTTAGTAACTGATAATGCACCGGATTTTAAGGATGGGGCATTAGTTAAAATGTGTGAATCAATGGGTTCAACTGGTGCACTCCACATCCTATTACCCACAAGGAAATGGCCTGGCTGAGTCATCCAACAAAAGCTTAGTCAGAATCATTAGGAAATTGCTAGAGACAAATCAGAAAAGCTGGGATTCAAAGCTTAAGTTTTCTTTCTGGGCTGATAGGGTGACAGACAAAATATCCATAGGGACTTCTCCATTCAAACTAGTTTATGGCACTGAGGCCACCTTTCCTATCCAGCTCATCCTTCCAGTGGCAAATTTCTTTCAGGAAGAGGAGGATGAACCAAATGATATGATGAGAAGGATGATGGATTTGGTGGAGTTACAATAGATCAGGGAGCAAGTTATAGGAAAATCAGAAGCTCATCAACAGAGGATAAAGGGCATGTTTGACAAAAGAGCAAAGGCAGACAACTTCCAGGTCGGAGATTGGGTCCTCAAGTGGGATGCTGTCAGAGAGGACAAGGGGAACATGGAAAATTTGACTCTTTGTGGATTGGCCCTTTTGTGATAGCCCAGGTACATAAGAATAACACCTTAAAATTGCAGAGCCTAGAAGGTGAAGAGGTATTTGATGGCCCAGTAAATGGGCGATTCTTGAAGCTCTATTTTATTTGAGGCTCTAAGGCCTTATGATTGTAAATTAGTAGATAGTAGGTTGTTTTGCTTTCAAAATAAGACTCCATGCCAAATGGAACAATAAAGTATAGTGTTAAGTTACTTAGTTGCTTTTAGGGAAAGGCATTTTGGTCTGGGGTTCTTGGGACCTCACAGGGAGGTTCCCATGCCCAAGTAGGAGCCAGATGTTATCTACCAAAATAAATTTATTTTTCTATGAAGAATTTTATTCACGCAATGAGGGATATGAATGTCACTAATAGTTTGAAAGCCTCTGTTTTTGATGAAAATTTCACAAAGTTGTAGCTTTCGGTGGCTTGGGCGAGGATCATAACATCTCATTAGCCACCAAAAGTCAGAAGATAAATAACAGATGGGAAACCTTTCGACGGTTAGGCATATTGCTAAATCTTTTAACTACCATCGAAACATTTTTTAACAGTGATCGGAGGTTTAGTCCTCTACGGCGCTGACGTTACGGAGAATCTAGTGGTTTAAAGTTCCGACTTGGAAATTAGTGAGTTGAATAGCCGACACTGCGACAACGTTCTGGTCTAAGGCACCGATGAGATAGAGGACAAAGCTTTCGAATTCCGATCGTGAAGCTAGTGGTTTAGAGCTCTGACATTGCGGCAAAGATCAGACAAGAAGTTTTGACATGTTAATGATTACATCTTTCGATCGCCGATGACCTAGTGATGGAAAGTGCCGATACGTTGAGACTTGGGGCGTCGAAGGGCTAGAAGACAGAGCTTCCGATCGTCGATGAAGAAACCGTAGCAACGTTATTCATTTGAGGCTCCGAAACAGCGATGATATAGAGAACTAAAGTTCTAATTCATCTCCTATTGACCTCCGATAGCGATAAAGCAAAATCATCGACAATAAAAAATATATAAAATTTTGAAAAAGTAAGAGAAAAAGGACTATGCGTCGGAGCTTGAAAACATAAACTATCGGCAAGTTAGTTCAGTAAGGATCCGCAACGGTGGGAAAAAAACTAACTACGAGTTCTGCCATAACAAAAAATCATTGCCGATCAGTGGAACTAAAGACTATGAGTTAGAGCTTGAAAACATAAACCGTCGGCGAGTGAGTCCACTAAGGAGCCGAAACGACGGAAGACAAACAGACAAGGCCTCTGATCAATCAATAATCATTCTGATAGCGCGAAAATAGGAAATCATCGACGATCGGGAGAACTAAAAACTACAGATCGATGAATTTAAAACTAAGCCCCTCCGTAGTGTCGGAGGCACAGAGAACTAAAGCTTCGATTCCTTTGTCAAAAGACTTCTGACAACGATAAGATTAGTTCATTTCACCTCCGAAATAGTGGCAACATTCCGGTCTAAGGGGACGACAGGCTAGAAGATAGAGCTTCCGATCACTAATGCTGAGAAGATTAGTCGTTGGAACCTCTGACATTGTGGCAGCATTCTTCTTTGAGGTTCTGATGCATTAGTTGTTTCAGCTTCTGATCATGGACAAGCTAGTGATGGAAAGCGTCGAATAAGAAACTGTCACGACACTAGGGATTTAAGATGCCGACACTACGGCAATAGTCAAACCTGAGGCACCAATGGGTTAGAGGTTAGAGCATCCGATCGGTGACCACAATGACAAGGTGGAAAAATCCGGCGATTTAAGCAAGAAAGGCCACTTCAGTAAACTGCCAAAACACTGGCTGTTGGCGACAATTTTACACTGAACCAGCACTGGTGATTATCAACAACCACTTCAGTTATTAAAAGTTCGCTCAGTGAACTAGATCTTCACAATAGATAGACAAATAGTTAGTAAGGGTTTGAAGCCCTAATCTGAAAAAACTATCACTTTCAAGTATTTTTTGTGTAAATAGATCGAAGTTTCAAGATCTGTCATTTTTGTAGAAGGCTATAAATCCCATGATTGATTTTATAATAAGGGTTCAACTTTGGGGATTTATGAGCAAATAATGCTTTCAAGCTTCTCATTTTACTTATTCAGGATATAAGATTTTTTGTTGTGATCTGTTCAACCATCATCTCTTTCTTTACTGTATTTATGCCTGAATGTGCATTTAGGTCATTTTCAGATTTATTAAGAAGCCGATAGCTGTCATCCTGTTGGTTTATTAGTGATATTTGATTTATAAATACCATCCTCATCAGGATTTAGCCATTTATATGTATGTGTTATCTGTGTAAGTCTGCCAGCATGGTGAGTTCTCCATCCCTGCACCTTATTGTCGAACTTCTGAGCAAATTGCAACTAAAAGCCTTGTAAACGAGTGCGTTTTATGCATGCATTGAGAGTGGAAAGGTTACATAGGTTGACTGGCTTGACCCATATCTGAAAACCCCCAAAAATATCTTAAGTTACCAGGCATTCTCAAGCTACAACCTAGAGGAGTTTCTTGGAGTGATAATAGAGTGCCTTTAGAATCTGTGATTATGAAGGTACTCTGAATCTTGGAATATCTATTTCATTAGCGAAAATAATTTGCAAGCATATTATGATGAATTGTTGAAGTTATCATTGAAAATTCATTTAGCAGCTGTCATATCAATTCTTTATACATAATCGATTTTTCTTCATTAAATTTCGATTACAACCTGCTAATATCATTTTTTAGCTAAGCTAAATCTTATATATATGGTTTTCAATTTTATCATTCTATATAGTTTTCTAATGATTAAATCTTTTAAATTTCATTAGGGGTTCAATAATTTGATTTATAATGGTTAGGAAAAATATTAACAATTAACTTCATTTTTTATATATTGATTTTTAAATTAAAACATGAAATTTATAAAACTATGTCTAAGCATTAAAACCCTATCAAAACTATGCTTAAATGAATCACCAAATTTCCATTCAGATCATACCCTAACTGTTATGACAAATGTGCAAACCAAAAACTGTGTCTAACATTAAGATCGTCCATGCAAATCATCTATGCAAATCAAACTTATACTTAAAGCGATAATAAAAAACCTATTCGAATTATACCTTGGCTACAATTAGCATACATGCAAACTAAAATTACACATCATATGGTATCTATCCTAGCTGGGATTTGACACATGAATCATTGCATTCATGGACACTTGCTGATCGAAGTACATAATCGTGTGAAGTTACTCTATCAATAAAATTTCGAAGGTCATTCTTATTTATGATACATGTACTAAAACATGATTTCATTCTCTAGATCATTATGATTTCATTCTTCACACCATTTGCTTGTTTATCAAAACCCTGGAACGGAGTTAGTTGTGTTTTGGCTACGTAGGGTATGGAAGTTAGGGTTTTTACAAGAGGAAGGGTTAACCTGGTGCATAGTCTCCATTAGAAAATACCCTTACCCTTATTTTATGCACTGTATAGTCATGATGGCACCCTTATGCAGGTTTGAGCCGTCTGGTAGTGAATTGCTCGACATTGAACTCGAGGCAACTCAGTTAATTGACAAAGTTAGATGGGGATTTTTTTTTCAAGAATTTAAATAGACATTATGTTGAAGTGACTCATCGATTTTCCCTATCTCTGAAGGAAAATGTTGCAAAAATTGGGGATTTGCGATTTGTGATCTCTGATGATTTTGTATCCAAAGCAACAAAACTACCTCATACTAGAGAAAAGTGGTTTAAACAAGGGGAAATCAATAAGACCAAGTGGAAACAATTGTTATTACCCTTGCCTGCAATATTCGATGAAAAATTTGGGTTTCCTGCAAAATTCTTAAAACCCCAGTGGCAACCCTTGCTTCAATAGATTATCAGGTACATAACCTGTGATGGTTGTTTCTCCTCTGTGCATTCTTATCATCTAAGGATGTTAATGGCGTTCAAAGGGTTTAGGTTGAATTTACCTTGCTTTCTATTAAATAGATTATAAAAAATGGCACATACAGTTCAAAGCACTATAGGAAATAAAGACCATAGCCTGTTTCATCATGGGTTAGTTAAAATATTGGTTCAATATCAATTGTCATTAATTGGCAAAAAATGGGAACAATTTCTGATTGAGAATGGTTTTGGTCCTATCGAGTTTTGTCCTCATGTTGTATCTAGATTTTGAATAAAGAGAAGGATGTATTATGCTAGTGAAATCCCGGTGCTTAGCTCTAATTCAAACCCTAATACAATGAACCAATTTTGTAATAATTTAAATAACATCGTGCCTATGACTAGAGTTTCAGGTAGTTTGCATCCTAATCAAGTTATTAAAATACCTGTAAAAAATACAAAAGTACATTCAAGAGCTAGAGTGAAGACTTAAATCTATTTGATGAACTGAAACTCAATCAACTTGAATCAATTTTTGTAACTGCTCAATTATTTACTTGAATCATGGCCATAGTCATGACTCCTACTACAATTAAACAACAGGGATAATCCCCAATGATTTAATTTTTAAGTGACGAGGATAATATGTCTTCCATTCGTGAGATCTCTTACGATGTAGATAATGAACAGATTGTGGATATGAATAACCATGTAGCTGACCCACCTAAAGAATTTTTTAAAGGACTATCCCCAAGTGGAATCGATCCTTTACCATCATCTACAAAAAATTATTCACCTGCTAAAAGCAACAAGAGTCTTCGAAAAACACTTAAACATAATTTTAGAAACATGATATCTTGATTGGAAGCTCAGGTAGAAGAATTGCATATCAATGCATTAGGGAAGGATGAGGAAATTAAAATGTTAAAAGGAGAATTGGTGGCTTGGGTAAACAGGCGGTAGGAGCTAAAGATAAAGAAAGACAGATATAAAGTTGTTAAGAGATCCTTGAATGTAAACCATGAACGATTACTTAAACAACCATAGCATCAAAGGTTTAAAATTGTGAAATTGCGGGCTAGGTTATCTGAAGCAAGACGAGATGCTAAACTACAGATTTCGACTTGAAATTTCAGGCTTGTTACAGTTAATGTTATTTTGATTTCTACACGTAATAAGAGATGTTAATTAGCATATCCACAGAATGATTATGTGGGCATGCTTAAATTTCGATGAACAATTTTTTTTATATTTAATTCAATTTTAAATGAAACTAATGTATCGTTAATTGGTCATTACAAGTGAGTTTTTTTATGTGTTTTGGTGATTATTGCTATTAAAGACAAGCGAATATTACTACTAGGTTTCACCCTTTGCGATGATTTGGATGGCAGGTGTCTTTGTTGGATGTATTTTGATTTTCATGCCGTTACTCTCACGAAGATTTTGCTACCAGATGATGGAACAACTTACCCTTTTGAGGATCTAGATGCTAGGTGTTTCTCGTGTATTGCATGGATGCATTTTCAAGGATGATGTTACTATGAATCTTGTTAGCAGTTGTTAAAACAACTACTCTTTTCAAGGATTTAGATGCCAGATACATTCCTATGAGGATTTTTGATCAAAACGATTATGTGAATCGTTTCTTACTTAACAACTGTTAGAAACTATATGTCTATGTTTAGAGAATAGTTTCATAGAATGCTGAAGGTAGTTAATTAGTTTTTTTTATATAATCCATGAGAATCACTTGAAAAGGGGATTCGAGTAAGACTAAGAAGATTGTATATTGGAGTAAAGACATAACATGCTACAAGCTTTTGTCAGAATTTTGTTCTTGTGATGTTTTTAGCACTTTTTCTAAAACTGGTATCCCTTTAAGTTCAATTTTATGGATACACATAGATATTCTCTATATTAACTTTCTTTTTCTTGATCATTTACAGTTATGCTTTGATATAATTGTGTGAACTTTGACTAAATTATTCAAATCAAAATTGCATTTTTGTATTTGAAACAAGTATTATATATGTCATGTTATTATTTTTTATTAATTAAACTAGACTGCGTGATATTATTTTTAAATTAGCTTAATAATTGATATATATTTATTTTTACAGATATACAATTAAGTAGTTAATCATTTTTAACATTCAAATATTTGAATGTTAAACGCTAATTGTTCTTTGGCTTTATGTTTTAGAATAATAAAATAATTATTTATTTTATTGTTCTTTTATCATAAAATATTATTGAAGAATAAGTTATTTATAACATTAACTTTGATAGTTTTCTTTCATATTTATATTATTTGACTTTTCTGTTATTTATATTGTCAATAGACTGTTAACTTATATGATATTTTGCTCTTGGCCAAGATAGGATTAGGTAGTTTAGATTAAATTTTAATTTTAGTTTAATTTTTCTATTTTTCAGTTAACAGTTGTTAAATAGATTTTGCATTATAGTTAGTTATCTTTCATCTTTTAAACATATTTTGATAAAATCTTTTAAAAAACTGAAATAGAGACTCTCCTTAAGAGAGCAAATCATAGATTAGACACAAATAGTTAATTTTGATTTAGTAGCTGTTAAATAGAAAATTTATTATAGATAGATTAGTATAGCTTGTAGATAAGTAGTTAGTTTTAGTTTAGTTGTTTTAGTTAGAATTTAGTTTAGATCTTTTAATTAGTTTAGGACACACTTTTTCCAAGTTTACGCGGTAGGACTCTCTTTAAGAGAGTGAAACTTAGATGGTAGCAGGACCACAACCTGTGAGAATCAATTAATCCAAAGATACTGGAAGCTGTGGTAAGAAACTTGTATGGGATGATCTTAGTTGGTCTCATTCAGAAAATCCAGCCAGCATGTTCCCAATGCCTTTCTATCAAGAACCTCCCATTGTTTATCCTTCATAGTTGTTGACTGTTTTGTTTTTCCGCCCAACGATAGGAACATATCCTTCTGGTACAGATAGTCATCCATTTGCATCTACCATAATTGGTAGTTTTGGTTGTTAAATTTCTCGACCCTAAACTTTCCTTATGCCATTTCTCCCACTCGAATGAGGAACCCTTCTTTTTTGCGAGTTTACCAGCTGAATAGTCCTTTTGTCTATGATACCAATTATTAGAAAAACACCATCGTAGAGAAATAATAATAAACGAGATTCAAATATTAAAACATAAACACATTATAAGAGAGACACCAATATAATGTGGTTTACCCAAGATGGGATACATGTACACAAACATTTCCAGTCATTTATTATTATACCGTCCAAAAAAATGAAAAGATACAACCTGCATCAAACCCACTGCACTTCCTTTTCACTCTCTCACAGTCTCTCTCACACAATCACCAAGATTGTTTTTTACAATGCTACAATACAATACATAACTGTATTACAATGCCTTTCTTTTATAAGGGAATTATCATGGGAAAATACCACGGGCCACCCAATACCATGGGCTCGTAAACCACCAATTATTGACCAAGTTATGACTATAAAATTACAACATTTTACAAGGCATTTTCCCTAAAATTTCGCTACAGGGGTGTAGCTAGGGTTTTACCCCTAGCTTGTGCGAATGAGCACCTACTAAGGACAATGGATTCCTTAGTAGCAGTTCAATGAATGTAAAATAAAAAGTGCTAAACAGAAATAAAAACTAATCTAAACATGTTCATGAAGCAAAACAGTAAAAAGTAAATAATGATTTTTTTATTGATCTGACCTCCAATGTGAAGGTTGGTGAAGCCCTTTGCGCTGGTCCGAGTCGATGGCTCCGAGCTTCAAGCTGCTTCTTCTCTTTCTCCAATGGTGGAAATGGGCCAAAAGGGGCTCTCAATGGTGAAAGTAGCTCGATGGTGAGCTAGGGTTTCAAGAGCAATTTTGGCAGAGGCAGGATACTTGCGATTGTGGATGTGAAATAAGGGGTCTCCATCACTTATTTATAGTTGGAAACCATGCGGTTTTAGGTTGAGGGTTTCAGTTGTTTAGGGTTTTTTCCTCCTTTTCCTCATTATTTTATATTTTTTCTTCCTTTTTGGAGATTTTTTGCTTTTTTGGAGGAAAAGAGGGTTTTATGGCCTTTTGGAGGCATTTTAAGCCTTTTGGAGGCTTTTTAGATGGTTTTATGGGTTTTTGATGGAAATATGGTAGGAAAATGGACAAATGAGCCATGTAATGGGGTAGATGAGGTAGTGAACACTTTTTGGGTGTTAACAGATTGCCCCCTGATGTGCGAGGGCAGGAGCTCATCATATGGCCGATGGACATCATAAGTCATATTTGTTTTTCCTGGGGTGTGGAGAAGAGAAGGAACCAACTGAAGCTTGGAACAACGATCTCGAACCAACTGCAAGGACTGAAAAGTACATAACCTCAATAATGGATGAGGAATCATCTGATCATATGGACGAGGCGGGCATTCCCATGCTCATATCAAGATACATAAAAATAACTGTGAGGCCCGAAAAGAGGGACCTGTAGGATACATAGGAAACCACTATGTATATCATAAGTGTCCAGAGGGGACACAAATCTGGAACATACTGCTGGGCTGACCATGTCTGAGTGGAATAACTGATGCACTGGAATGACAGCAGTGCTACTGAATGTGGTTCCAAAGGAACTGATGAGCTGCTGGATCAAAGTGACAACGGTCATACTTGCAATGGTACACTGATCTGGAACTGAACTGGGTACTCAAGGAAGCATGGAACTGGATGGCTTCCGAATACAATCACCAACACAGCCCGAACATCCACGGGGACATATAACTGAGCGTTCTGAAGTGACTCACCAATGTGCTAGAGTCGGGGGAAATCCGGGGTCTTCGACACATAATGGAAAGGATATACATCGTGCGCGATTCTCAACGATGCGATTAAGGTGCTGAAGTCGAGCATGTGAGAAACAACTATTCAGAGAGGCAATGATGACTCCTCCCAAAATGGTCCGTAGGCACTCACCACAGATGGTGATGGGTCCAAGGCACAGGGGCCTCTAGGTCTATCCTCTGGAATAGAGGGGCTGTCGTCGACAGAGGGAGACCTGCAACTATCAAGGCAATGATGTTTCCTTGACAGGAGCGCGAGGTGAAAAACCGAACTGTGATAGTACTGATGGCAGGAGTGATAAACTGGGGGGAATAACTGGGCAAGTAGAGTGGGTGGACTCAAACTTCCTTTGTTCAGAGTATGATGGCGGGGATGATCGGGTAGCATATGAGACTGACTGGTGGTAAAGGGATCATAGCGGTATAGGATTTGAGGGTGAATGGGTTGAGGGAGAGTCAAGCTGTGGTAAAATGGTAGGAGACTGCATAATACTCTGAACAAAGGCGACCTTAGTGGGGGTGCTGCCGAGAGGATCGATCATAGCGCCAAGAGGCGCGGGGGGACTTCTTCATGGGTTAGGGAACTAGAAGAAGTGAGGATATAAAATGGTACTGTCATGTGGATTTTACGAGCCCAGGACAGTTCATGCTCGTGGTTGCTTTCAATTTTAAGGAGTCTGAAAGCAAATAAGAAGACTCTAAAGTAATAGAATGGTACTGTCGTGTGGATTTTACGAGCCCAGGACAGTACATGCTCATGGTTGCTTTCAATTTTAAAGAGTCTGAAAGCAAATAAGAAGACTCTGAATTAATGGCCAGGCAAGGAGGAAGTGTTCAATCAAGGAACATTTATGATGACCAGGACTGAGGGTGGGGGGGGAACACTGGTGGGCCTCCTTGCAGGGTGAATGAATGGTGGAAAAATAACGAAACATTTGCAGTATGATAGGAGTGGATGGCTCATGTAAAAAGTGTGAAATAATCTGATGACGGCCGATGTGGCGCGCAAATTGATGCGGCAAGGTGTAGGGACACAATGTTGAAATTGTACCAAGTGAGAGCAAGAAATGATCTCAAGCATCATCACGAGCTCGAAAAAATGAATCCGGCGATATAAAAAGTGTTAAAAACGGAGAGCGGCCGAAGTGGCGCGCAAACCGAGGCGACTATTGGTATCGAAAAAATGGGCAAAAATGATGTAGCAAAAAATAATGCAACGAGGTGACCATCGTGATGGTCTCATCGTGCTGATTCCAATGGTGGAAACAGTTCGAAAAACGGACTTCGTATGGGTTCGGAATTTTGAGGGATGAATGGGACGCTGTTTCTGACGAACGGGGGGGTACATCAGGCCATGTGTCAATGTGGTGCTCTATAATGGCAGGGTCAAGACCGGGCATTTCGGTATAGGACCAGGCAAAGCCATCACAGAATTCTTTGAAGAGTGTTTTGTATTCCTCAATCTCCTGCTCAGTGCAAGATGCTCCTAAAGTGATGAGTTCAGGGGTTCCTTCGGGGGCAGCGAGATCAATTTGGATGACAGGTGAGATGTTGGCCATGTTACCCTCTTCGAAGGAGTCAAGAGCACAAATAGGGTCCTTGAACCAGTCGACCTTGGGGGGAAGGAAGTCTTTGGATTCGATTGCAAATTGAGGAGCAGTGTTAGAGGAGGGTTCATCTGGGAGGAAGTAGGAACGGTGGTGCATGTCATCCCAGGGATAATCTGGGGCAGTGAGAGCCTCGAGGACCTCCTCATCAGTATGGAATATTTGTGTCATCAAATTGGTTGACGAGGGAGTGGTGACGGAAGAGATCATATAAATGGTATGAACCTCTTCGGAAGGGGAAGAGACCGAGGGATGGATTTCCTCAATGGTGAGGGGTGCTGTCTCAAGATCCAGATTGTTCATCTCAAAGAGAGTGGTATTAACCTCTCCGGAAGGGGAAGAGACCGGGGAATGGATTTCCTTAATGGTGAGGGGTGCCGTCTCAAGATCCAGGTTGTTCATCTCAAAGAGAGCTGCTCTGTACTCGGGGAGATCGGGACAGTGATGGGAGTAATGCCCGTAAACATCACATAGGGCACAGGAGTGGTTAGTGCACAGGGATTTGTCGTGAGGCTTAGGGGTTGAATCTAGATGGAAAACCGAGATAGTGGGGTCGTCGTCAAGCATTTGCATGTATTCCTGTAATGTCGGTAACTGAGGACATAGGTGAGTCGCATGGCCCAATTCATCGCATAGCGCGCATTTGGAAGGAGCACGAAACACAGGGGGTTTTTTGACTGTCTTAGGAGGTGGGACAGCAGTGTAAGGTTGGGGGCCTCTGCCCCCAGTGGGTTTGGTAAGAGGAGGGGGGAGTTTCACGGAGGATGACGGGGTAGCGACACCGGGAGGTGGTTGACTAGTAGTGACAATGGGTTGCACCGATTGCAGGACGACATCTGGTGTCGGCGGACGAACGGGAGGCGAAAGATACCAAACGGGTAATCCTAAGGTTAACCCAGGAAGGCTAAGGGTGGCCATGACCGAGGCGCTAACTACTCCTGAGGGAGGGAAGAGGAAAGGAATGGTATGGATGGGTGTAGCACCAATGTGACTAGGTACCAAAGGGGGTTTAGGCAACAAAGGCGTTTGATTAGTAGGAGTTCGCGTGTTATGGGACAGGGTACATAGGTTGGACACTTTAGTGGCAGGTGACGGGGGTGGAATAGATGGGAAGGTCGAGGTCATTGGTGCGTCTGAGTAAACTCTGGGCCCCGTAGAAGAAACAAATGAGGTGGTGGCACCCGAAACAGGTTGTTCAACCATGGGGAGAACATTTTTGGGTGCCGCGAGGGCATTGGAATCATGGTAAGTGAGTTGGTCAACCTTGACCACGCGTCCCTCATGGGGAAACATCATGGTACGAAAAACGGTAGAAGCAACTGCCCGCATGGCATACATGTAGCTACGACCAAGTAAAAGGTTGTAATCAAGCTGTGCATTGATAACCTCGATGTTTATGAGGACAATTTTGTCAGCCAGCTGGACGGGGACGTTAGTTAATAGGCCTTGTGGTTGAGCTGAACGACCCTCGTAGGCTCGCAACGCAGTAGAGGACTACTGGAGAGGGGGGGATCCCATTTTCTGCCAGATGGAGGTGGGCATGACACATGTAGAGGCACCTTCATCAATAATGCATCTATGGACAGCAAAATTCCGAATGGAAACAGAAACTTGGAATGCCAAAGTGGAAGGCAGGTGGGGTTCGGATTGGTCCAAATCAGATGCCATTAACTGTGAATCATTTGGATCGATAGCCCCAATGGCTGAGAGTAAAGTCTTGCACTGCGAAGGGAAGTTTTTTAAGACTTCTAACGCAGACATGGCTGCGGGGGATTGGGCTAAGTCATCGACAATGTTGTAGTTTGACGCAGCCCGCGCATTGGGGTTGTTGTTGATACGGCGAAGTGGGAAACAAGGTGCTTTGGGGGCGCCATCTAGTGGAGGTGGAGGTATACGTAACGCCTGATCAGTGGGATGAGCGTTAGTGGGTTTATCGGTGGGAGGGGCTTCAGGGGTGGAGCCATATTGGTTCCGCCGAGTCTGGAGGTTGACTTCGTCCGAGGACATCATCAACAAGTGGTGGGTACCTGAGTCAAGCATGGGTTGATCAGGAGCAGCGTAAGTGATTTGTTGTTGGGTTGGCGCGTTGGCTTAAGGGGGAGCCAACGGTTGGGTGTTCACTACGCCTTGGGTTGGTAAGGGGTTTTGTAATACCAAAGGTGGCTGTTGAGGTTGTGGGGGGTTGGGTGGCGCTTGAGGAGCCGCCTGCCCTAGGCGGTGTGCTTCAGCAGCCCAAAGTTGCCGCACTCACTCCATATGTGGAAAAAAATGTGTGTAGTGGCCATATACCCCGCAAATAGAACACGGATAGTTTGTTCGTAAATTGGGGTTTTTGGCCTACTTGGGCGGGCAGTCAGGGTTTTGGTTAGCAGGGGCCGCATTATTATTAGCGAGGGGAATAGGGTGTTGACTAGCTTGCTCGGTCGGTTGGTTGTTCCCACAATTTCGGCCTCTGCCGCGGTTTTGTTGGCCCTGGTTGCGTTGGTTGTTCTGGTTTTGCTGCAGGTTTTGTTGAGCGTAAACTTGCCCTTGGACAGCAGGTGGATTCTGAGGTTGCGCAGGGGCTGGAGCAGGCTACGCAGGTGCAGCAACCTGAGGGGGTTGCTGGTAGTGTTGTGGAGCGGGTTGTGGGTTTTCCGCAGGGGCTGGCTGTGGCGGGTAATAATGAGGTTGGGCTTGTGACGGCATAGGAGCTGGTGCATCCTGCTGGTGATAGTAGGGCTGAGGTGCGACCGGGGGGGCGTAAGTGGGGGTGATATGACTGAAACACTGAGGTGGACATGAGGGTCCATGGGAATGGTGGTGATGTGTCATGGGAGCATATGAGTTGGGTGCGCCAGACTGCGAAAGGTCAGGGCCAGGGGTAGGACGTGCTATGGAAAATGGTTGAGGTTGCGAAGAGACACGGCCAATGATGCCGTTGGTAGCGTGGGATGCCCCCAGCGCATCGTGCTGGGAGGAGTCGCCGCGAGAGGCGTCAGGTATTATGGTATAAAGATAACCCGACTGGGCGTAAATGAGATCAAACTGTTGGGCTTTAAGGATAGCCTCTTCTTCAGACTGGGGTCTTTCAGATGCCACATCCTTAGCAATGATGGGAAGGAGGGATTTGAGGAACCAATCTAGGAAGATCCGGTCATCTAAATTGATTTTGCATAGGCTACGTCGTCGACGCCATTCATGAATGTGGTCTGTGATGTGGGTAGCCGTGTTCTATCTGCATGATAGGAGGATCTCAATGCCTGCGTCATAGCGGACAGGTAACTGGAAGAACTGGAGGAAGGTCGAGGCCAGGGACGTAAAGGTGGCATGGGTTCCATGGGGTTGCTCGATATACCACTTGGCAGCAGAGCTAGTGAAAGTGCACTGTAATAAATGGAGGCGAATAGAGTCGTCTACTATGGAGTTGGAGGAACACCATAGATGGAAGGACATGATATGGTTTTGTGGGTCTTCACCTGCCTTGCCCTCGAACTTAGGGATGTCAGAGGGGAGCTTGGTGGGCATGTGAGGCCACGCAGGGTCGTGTCGGATGGGGTCGTTGGTTAATCTGGCTAGGTCAGGCAGGTTGAGGCTAGCCATGAATGGCAAACTGGACGAAGGATGTGACACGGTAGTGGGTTGGATTAAGTTGAGGCCAATGCCCCCAAGTGGAGGGGTAATGTGAGGGAGGTTGCCCCCAAGTGGGGGAACTAAGGTGGTATAGGACGGACCTGCACCACAATGGGTGGTATGAGTCACTAATGGAGTGGGGATAGGTATTCCTACTGCGGGAATAGGTGCCGTGAGGGGAACGGTAAATGGGGGCCCCGTGGAGCGCATACCCATAGCAGGTGTGGTAACTGGTGTAGTGGTGGATGTGCCACCAACGGTCCCTACCAAGATGGGAGTGGGAGTCACACCCGCCGTGGGGCTAGTAGGGGCAGTGTAAAGGGGGTTCTCAGACTCAGGCTCAGAATCAGAGGTAAAATAAGGGGTGTCACTATCTGGTGACGGAGTCCTATGCCGCTGACGAGTGGAGTCAAGTGACAAGGCTCGAGATCTATGATGAGTGGTATCAAGTGATGATGATCTATGTCGATGACGGGTGGTGTCAAGTGAACCGTACTGTGGGGGCTCGCCTCTGAGGCGCCGAGAATGTCTCGGGGACTCAATGGTGACAAATGGTGTCAAATCTCTGTGGGTTGAGGTAACTACAAAACAGCTTAAAAACCTTAATGCAACCGAGTGTGCAGAAGGAGAGCTCAAAAAATAGGGCACTCAGGCCAACAACCAACTCAAAACACCCACTGTAACAACGTGCTACACTAGGCGGAGTGTCAACAGAAATGGTCAGAATACCAACAAACAACAGGTTTTCTAAAAATAAAAAACGGTGGACTCACTAGACCAAAAGGAGGTAAGGGAGCATGCAAACACCTAACTAGAAGTATTATGACTCAACTAGACATATCCTTTGCAAGGTGATGAAATCCAAGTCAGACAATATGAATAGGAAATCCAAGTGGCTAAGGTATCCCCCTACCGGGAGGGACACCGGGTAGTCAAATCCTAGAAGAATGGCAACTAAGATACCCCGTTCATGACACGTCCAGAAAGGTAAATCTACCGCTTGGTCCTTTAACCGCAATACCCCTATACAGGGATATTCCAAGAACTGCGAAAGGTAGCCCTTCAGTTACTGAATGGAGTTCGGTATTCCACTCAGACCTCCGGAACCAATCTCACGACTTCAACCCTCCTAAGGGAGAGGCCCTCTGATAAACCGGTTGTAACCGTGTCAAAAAATACTAGGGGATTTTGGTTCCCTAATGGACAACAACTATGTCTCAAGTGTAAGTAACCGAGGGGTGTTTTTGGAAGCCTATCCCCTCGATCCTACCTAACTACAAAAATTCTTTTGTGTTCCCCAAGTGGGGTTAGAATGTTGGTTGAGTTAAGTAGTTTTTAAGTCTCACTTGAATTAGGTGACAGATTGTGTGCTTGTGAGGTTATGAACCCAGAAGAGAAGTGCCAGGGCAACTTCCTAAATAACAATAATACTGAATGAAAAAATTTTACCATGCTAAATTTTTTTTGAATAGACAGTGCTGAAATTTTTTTTTAAAAATTCTGTAAAGGGGGACAACAATGCTGTAGGGCTGCAGGTAGAACAGATGGCTGTGCAGGTGCAGAAAATATGGTTGCAAAGGGGCTGGGTTCAAAAGCAGGACCAAGTGCAAAAGTCAGATCGCGGGTCTGTGGCTGGATCGGGCGGTTGAACTGCGGGTTTGAAGGAAACAGGCGCGGACAGGTCGCGGGTTTCTGGAGAAAACATGCGAGCGGACCGCGGGTTGGGAGGAAACAGGCGCGGATAGGTTGCGGGTTTCAGGACGACAGACGCAGTCGGGTCGCGACTGAGGAAGGAAAAGACGCGGTCGGGTTGCAGCGAAGGGGCTCGAAGGCGCGGCCGAGACGCAGGAAAATGGCCGACAGCGGTGGTCTGATCACAGGTAAAGGCCTGAAACACGCGGTCGGGCCGCGATTGCAGAAAGAAAAAATGCGGTTTACGGCGGCCGAAAACGACAGCCGAAAGGAAAAAACAAAAACTATTGCAAAAAATAAACCAACGGAGTCGCCAAAACTGTAGCTAGGGTTTTACCCCTAGCTTGTGCGAATGAGCACCTACTAAGGACAATGGATTCCTTAGTAGCAGTTCAATGAATGTAAAATAAAAAGTGCTAAACAGAAATAAAAACTAATCTAAACATGTTCATGAAGCAAAACAGTAAAAAGTAAATAATGATTTTTTATTGATCTGACCTCCAATGTGAAGGTTGGTGAAGCCGTTTGCGCTGGTCCGAGTCGGTGGCTCCGAGCTTCAAGCTGCTTCTTCTCTTTCTCCAATGGTGGAAATGGGCCAAAAGGGGCTCTCAATGGTGAAAGTAGCTCGATGGTGAGCTAGGGTTTCAAGAGCAATTTTGGCAGAGGCAGGATACTTGTGATTGTGGATGTGAAATAAGGGGTCTCCATCACTTATTTATAGTTGCAAACCATGCGGTTTTAGGTTTAGGGTTTCAGCTGTTTAGGGTTTTTTCCTCCTTTTCCTCATTATTTTATATTTTTTCTTCCTTTTTGGAGATTTTTTGCTTTTTGGGAGGAAAAGAGGGTTTTATGGCCTTTTGGAGGCATTTTAAGCCTTTTGGAGGCTTTTTAGATATTTTATGGGTTTTTGATGGCAATATGGTAGGAAAATGGACAAATGAGCCATGTAATGGGGTAGATGAGGTAGTGAACACTTTTTGGGTGTTAACAAGGGGCGGTGCCCCTGAACCCCCGCTAGGGGGGGACTCCCAAAATAGTCCCCTCCCCCCCTTTGGATCCCCCTGACGACTATAGTGGGGGCGGGGGGGAATCTCCCCCCACACCACCGCTCTCAGGTGTTGGGATCCAAACACGACTGAAATAATATTTGTGAATTAGGAAGATCAAGCTCCACAAGCAACACCTCTCAACCCACCCCTACTCTTATATCATGTATGGATTAATCCCCAATACACCCCTATTTGTTAGTATGCATTATTAACTATAATTTTTGAACTAATTAACTAATTATCATTTTAAGATTATTTTTTATTTCATGATTATGGATTTTTTTCCATAGTTTGATTTTTTATTTTTTATTGGTTTGTAAAGGAAGACAACCTACATATATACAAAAATATATTATTAAAGTATATATTATACTTTAAAATCTCTCTCTCTCTCTATACATACACACACACACACACCTATCTATCTATCTATCTATCTATCTATATCTATCTATATATATATATATATATATATAGTTTTGTTACACATGTTTTCCCTCAGTGTTTTCAATCAGTTTTCACATGGTTCTTGGTTTTTTTCACATGGTTTTTGGTTTTATTTTCAAATGTGTATTTTTTTTTCGATCCTCCAGGCATTCTTAGAGGATTGGAAAAATCAGGCAACATTTCTGCTAACCAATACATTTTTTAAATAAAATCGGCAGCATAAAGGTTGTCCGTTGATATAAACATAGTCATTTAAAACTTAAATAAATAAATGAAACTTAAATTTAAAATTAAAATCAAATTTAACCTAATGTAATTGGTTTGTCACACATGTTTTCACTTGGTGTTTTCAATTAGTTTTCACATGGTTCTTGGTAATTGATAATTCGTAGTTCTTGGTAATTCAATCAATTTCCACATAGTGCTTGGTTTTATTTTCAAATGTGTATTTTTTGTATTGTTTTCAATCTTCTTGGCATTCTTAGAGGATTAAAAAAAACCAGGCATCAGTTTTGCTTTCCAATACACATTTTAAAATAAAATCGGCAACATAAACACTGTTTTTTTTAACAGAAACCGAGAATATTTATTATATGGAAAAAAAGAATGTGTGCAAGCATTCACTACAAAACTAAAACCAGAGTTTCATAGGGTTTTGTGGAGAAAGGTAAAATGAAACAATTGAACTTAACAGGAACTTCCTAATGTTCCTTACAAACTTCCTAAAAACTATTAAACCCTTCTAAGGGTAATTTTTTACAAACTGATGATTAAGAAAAATACAAAAAAACATAAAGGGTTAACAGGGTTGAAACCTTACATATTCTGTCCTTTATGCTTAAAGACAGGATGGGTGACTGGAGTTTCATCCATTGGGTGAGCACCTTGTCCTAGAGACTCCTGGCGGTGGTTTCACTGGGACATTCTGGACATTTTCAGGACTTCCTCTTTAATTATATCAACAATACCCATTAACTCCCAGAGGTCACGCTCGTTATTGTCTATCTTGGAGTCGTGGAAACTGTTTTGGTTGGATATGTAGCTGATATCTGAGGCAACTTCTGTGTCTTCCTCGATGCCAACACCCCCTATCTCATAAAACTCACACAAATGTAATTTGATATTCTCCAAACTGGACTTGATACTGGTTATTTCTGAGTTTCCTCCCTTGTTCACCATTATACTCTTAGGGTCGTATTCAATCACACACGAAAGACTTGTTAACAGAAATTGCAGCTATTGCAAACTATCTTTGTCTTGGTTCTCATTGGTATGTTGAGAGTCATCTCCCTCCAAACCTGAAAACAATGAATGGGAGTGAGAGTAGCCTTCATGGGATAAGTCATCCATCATGTGTGGAGACTATCTACTCAAGACCCCAAAGGGCTGCCAAAATAAACTCTGAGTAATTGCGGGATTGTGAAGGGTATTGACATTTAGTAGAATGGTGCCACACATTGTGGAGGATGGAAGATCACGGCCTTGGGTAGGTGGCCATGGAGAGGGTCTGTCTCCTAAAGTTTCCAACCTTGGCATATGCCTATTATGCTTTAAGTAATGTCTAGGGGACATGTTTATGAGTCCTCATTTGATTTTTAAACTCTACCATTCCTTTCAAACTTCTAGCACCATGGTTAGCAATCTTGTCGGCTAGACCATTGTTCTCCCTAAGGATATCATAGAAGAGCGCTTGTGGAATAAGGTTTAGTTGGAAGATTTGATCATAGATTCTTTTGTAGCTTGCAGAGTCGTTTTTATACCCTCATCTCATCTTCTGGATAACCTGCCTTGAGTCACCAAAAAACTAAAGCTTTGAAATATTATCCTTACCTGCTAGTTCCAATCCGAGGAGAAGTGAGAGCCATTTTGCTTCATTATTAGTTTGAGTTTTGAGTCCCCAAGCATAGGAGTTTCTTGTGTTTCCTCTAGGATAAAATGTAATACCCCCTGCACCTTCCTCCCATGGGTTTCATTTTGAGGCACCATCGAAGAAGAGAGAATAATTGTTGTTTCTTCCTCCATTGAAGGAATTCTTCTTTGTTTTTTCTTATTTCCCAAGGCTGGAGAGTCGAAATACGTTTGGTTTGAGGAGAGATCTGTTTAAGAAATTATTGGCACTAGTTTTCTTCCTTATCTATGAGAGATTCATAGGAATGAAAGTAGATATTCTTGGATGTCATCCTTTCATGCGTCATATTGATTAATTTGTAAGCTACCTTGAGGGGACCTGCCTTCTTATTTTCAAAGATAAGTCTGTTTCTAGCAAGCCAAATATTCTTTTTAGAACCGTGTTCCAGACTCTTAGAAGGATAGGTTTATTACCAATATTTCATGGGAAGTAGATTTTTCAGTTTTCTATCATCTCCTGAATTTGCTCTGGTAATTTGAGCCTTTCACCAAAACTCCCAATAACATGGCCCCATACTTGAATGGTGAATTCACGGGATAAGAAAAGGTGAGAGTCATACTCTTCGTAGGATCCACACAAGACACATCTAGAGGGGCCTATTATTCTTCTTTTGTTGAGATTGTCAACAATCAAAAGTTTGTTCTGAATTAGCAACCACAAGAAAAAACTAACTTTTGGAATGCAGACCGAATTCCATAGCTTACCCCAAAATTTTGCAGAGGTTTGGGTTCCATTATTCTCTAGTGTCTTATAACCTTCTTTTAACTATGTAGATTCCATGGTGTCCCCACCCTCTTTGATCTTGGTTCTTGAGGTGAGAGGGTGTTTTACCATGAAAATAAGTTGTGAAGAGGGTGTAATCCTTTTGAAAATGCTTGGGGCCGGGGGGGGGGTTAGAATCTTCCCCCTTTTCCAGCCACTAGATCTCGAGCATTATGAGATGTCATGTAGAGTCAAGAGATTGTTCTCTTGCATCCATAAGCGAATGTTACCGAGGTTGAGATTGGATGCCAGTGGAGGATGCCCTAAAATTTTATTCATCCAAATATTTATCCTCGTTCCATTCCCAGGGACCCAATGTATGGCGTATTTAATTAGACCATCATATTTTTGCAAAGGTTCCAAATGGAAGTGCAAAGGTTCCTTCTTAGTCTCAGTTTCTTGATGTACTTTCTTTTGGTAACCTATTTCCACCAGTATTTTCTCCCAGAAATCAATCTCCAAAAAGGTTTGGCACCCAAGGATTTCTTCATTAAACCCGAATCTCTTAGCCCACCTTTTGCTATCTTCTTTTATTGTGGCCCAGTTGATTAGATGGAATTTTTTACTTTCACTTTTCCCACCCTGCCAAAGAAATTTTCTGAGTCCTATGCTTATACTTTTAATAACAGCCTTGGGAGCAAGAAACATGGCACTGCTATAAATAGGAAATGAGGTGAGGATAGATTTTATGAGAACAATTTTCCCAGCCAGGTTAATCCATCTCATTCCCAAGATTGCACTTTATTTTTTATTTTTTTCACTACAAGATTCCAAGATACAGAGTTAGAGGTGTTTTTGGAAATAGGTATTCCCAAATATTTAAAGGAAATCTAGTTGTAGCTTACCTTGATTCCCAAAATTAGTGCAATCTCTTTGAGGATACCGGAGTTGTTGTTTCAACCATATAACCAAGACTTATCCAAATTGACTTGACTGCCAAACACTTTAAGGAAAAGGTCAAGGGAGGATTTGAGTCTTCTTGTAATCTGAGTCAAAGCACTACCCATAAGGATTGCATCATCAACAAACTATGCATGATTGATTGATTGTACCCCCTTGAAAAAGGTAATTCCTGGGATATTCCCATCCTCTTTGAGTTTGTTTAGTCTTCTGCTAAGTAAGTCCGCCACTAGAATGTAAAGGAAAGGGGACATGGGACATCCTTGATAGATCCCTCTTCTAGCTTGAAAAAAGGAAGTTGGGAAACTATTCACAAGAGGGGATATCCAGGGGCCATTGATACAAGGTTTGATCCACCTTATGAATTTCGGAGAGAAACCATACCTTTCAAGTACTATATAGATATAATCATGCCCGATTCTTTTGAAATAATTTGCCAAATCCAATTTGATTTCCATTCCTGCCTCTTACCTTTTCTGGATGGAGTGGATTGCTTCTTGAACCATGAGAATATTATCATATGTCTGGGGGATTTTTGTTGGTGGTTTTTGTGAGTTGGTGGTGCTGAATTTGGTTGGTTTCCGATTACCCCCTTTTTATTTTCTATAGAGGAAGGAAGGTGTCTTGGTGTGGCTTGGGATAAGGTGGTCTACATCTACAATTAGGATGAAGGTGGAATATGTGGTTGTGGCTAAGGTTGTGGAGTTGGTTGAGGGTCTGCACAACTTGAAGGCTAATATTTGGGACTTACAATCCACTCTGCATAGGACAAGTTCCTAATTGGATGGTGTTTTGTCTGCCATTTGTGGGGTAACCACTCATGTTTATTCATTGGATCATCAGTTTGATGACTTGGAGGACCAAGTTTGTGTTCAAGGATCTGAAATGGAAAAGTCGACTATCACTCTGTATTTAGACCGTGATATGCTAGTTGGTTGTCAATCTAGGCACACTAGGAACACTGGCTCCAAGATTTTGGATGAAGAATTTGTTCATAATCCAACCATTGTTAAAATTTCAAGCTCTCCTGGTCAATTCGTAGATAATAGAGATTCCTAGTGTTTAATTGTAGCCTCACCTCTATCTTTTTGGTTGTTTATAACTTGTTTATGTTTTTTTTGCTTGATCAACTTGTCAAAGTTTATCAAAATATAGTAATATTTGTAAATGATATAGCAATCTTGATACTACAAGTTGAAGAGAAGTTATAAGGTATGACTCTGTTGAAAAATGAGCTAGTTGATCTTTTGTAAATATCTATAACTATTTTGTTTGTTTTTGTCATCTTTTTAATATAAAGTTTACCCATTTTTATTAAAAAAGAAACATGATGTTAATATTTGATTTTAGAAATTTATTTTCTATATTTTAAAAATTTAAGTTATAGAGAAAGTATAAATTCAACAAGTCTTTTGGATTTCGTATATTAAGATTTTCTTTGTTAAGAATTTGGTTTATAAACATTTTGTTAAATTTATTTTTTTATGTTGAGTAATTTTTTAAAAATTACCTATAAATCTTTTATTACTTAATAAAAATACATATAGTACAAAAGAGGATCATGATCAATGCAATAACAATGCTAAAAAAAAAAAAAAATTGGGCTAAGAGAGGAAGGTTTTCCCTGACAAAAAGGAAAACTAGTGCCTTGTCATCCTTTCCAAAACATAGAATTTTCTTTATGTTTAACAAGGAAAATACATGGGGGTGATAGGTGTGGGGGTATATTAGTTGATCCCAAAGGAAATAAGATGGAAATATTCTACCGGGATTAGGGCAGTATTCCAACAATATGGAAGAAATCCTATGTTATGCAACCAAGTCTTAGAAATGGCACAAAAAGAGCAAAAATATACCAAAAGAGAGCAATCCATGCCTAAATAAAGGAAAACAAAGATGAATAGCAATCCTCTTCGAGAGAGGAATATCCTTACATAATGCACTGTATACCCAAGACAAGACAATATACAATGATGGCCAAAATGAAAATATATCCTTCCTATATATATGAGACATGGGTGTACAATAACAACTAGTAGACCCACTAATATACCTAAGCCGACATCACTAATATGTAATACACCACCCAAGTGTAACCTCTCAAGTTCAAGAGCCAAATCATAAATTGGTCAAAACTATGTTGCACTGAATGTGTATCAACGAATCTTAAGCATAAAAGAGTGGTGAAACAATGACTGGAGACTGTTATGGCATCCTTGAATTTGTCACAAAAGCATCCAAATGAATGCTAAAAACTAATAGAAGTTTGTTATAAAGAAACAAATATCTCGCCTTGTAGGCACTAACCCATATGGATGACTTGACTAGATTGGAGCATAACCTGTCAAGAGATCTTTCTAGTGCATATATCTATCTACAAAAGAATATAGTTGTGCTTCTTGTGTTGGAGAGAAAGAGTGTTATTTTGCACTAACTAGAAATTTTGCAGGAGGCCCTACAAAAATGGCTAGATGTATCTCTTGAAACTTCTGTGAGTGGCCTAAAGTGACCACATCGTTGAAACAATGAAGAGACTATGCAATCTAGAGGGCTTCAAATCATTCCACTAAGATGTTGTGCTATGGCCCTATGGTCCCATAAAAATAAAAAATAAAATAGCACCATTTTTTTCTAGATCAGGTGTCCCAGGGTCTCATGGCACTGTTGAAGGTGCCCATGTAGCTTGGTTGTCAAGAAATGTACAAGCTAGCAAGAGTGAGAACTATAGTTGGACAACATAGATCCCCTTGGTATAGTGTCTACTGGTTAACTAGTCAAATCCCAACTGCAATATAATAGAGACAGGTTTCGATGGGAATATATCTGAGTTAAGTGTAATGCTCATGTATCTATTTCAATTAATCAAAGAAACAATACTAGATCCACTTTAATGATTCAGAAATTGTCTTCAATAAACATAATAAGATCTGCTTCGTAGGGTAGGTAGAGCAATGTTTTTTCCATGGTTGCACATAAAATTAGGATTGCACTTAGAATCAACGGTGATTTAATATCGAGATTCCTCTGATCCAATTCAAACATATGGGAACAATAACCAAAATCACAATCACTATGTCTCCTTTATCTGGTTTTCTAAGGCCTGAAGGTGACAACGTCTAGAGCCGGCAACTTCCCTAGTGGGTTAAGGTTGGTGGCAACACTTGTAGCAACGACAGTTGGCGTGGTGGTTAGGGTGGAAACCAACGAATGAAATATTCTCACTCACAACATTAAATGTTACACTGTGGAGTACATATTGATCGTCGTTGACATATAACCATGTCCCTAATTTTAAGATGAAATTGCATGTAGACACAAGGAGATAGAAATGACTAGATTTGTCGAAGTTGGAATAATATGTTCTACCTAAAACTAGTAGAAAGAGTTGGGAGCTTGAAATTTGGATTCGTCGAGGAAAGGAATAACATGCAAGGTATATACAGACATTTGGTTGGGAGGGTGGTCGAGCAAGTTCCAAGACCATGCTTTGATACTAAATGACAAGGCTTAGAGAGTCTTACAGAAACCCAAAAAATAATTAGGACAATGGAGGTAACCAGAGAAATAGAAAAACCATTGATTTTTTTCCCACCGATTTGATTTATTGTTCATTGAAGCAAGAGGATTTTTTTATGGTATTAAAATAAGTTCGCATTAACATGACTTTCAAATAAGAAACGATAAGTTAAGATTGGTAGCTTGAAGCAACTAATTATAAGTTGATTCTTAGAAGATGTGCTCTTAAGATGGAGTGTGCATGTTTGTAACATGGAGTTGTTTCTAATGAGGTGTCCATCTGCAGAGGTGCGTCCATGTTCTTTATAACCTATCTACCACTCCTGCATTATTTTTCCCCTACAATCTACTTGTGAATCTCGCACATTATTTTTCCCCTTTCCCTCCTCAACTATGCGAAATACTACCATGTTCATTCAATGCTTGAAACCCTATCACTCCCTCAACTTGTGTTGTCGATTGGTTTTATTACATATGGAAACCATTCTCAAACTCCTTCAACAACCAAAATCTTAACCCTACTTTTCAGTCATTTCTTTTCATTAATGTCCCAAGTTTACCCAATATTCTCTTTCTTATTTATCCACCTAAACTACCTCTCATCATAGATGCATGTCTCTTCATTGTTTTTTAAATAGAAATGGAAAGGATTTATATTATAAAGGGGTTGTGGATAACCCAAACAACCCGAGCTTACAAAACATTTCAAAATTTAAACAAATTTGTTCTACTGAGATGAAACAACATATATAGTTCTTGACAGTATCCACAAACTCCATAGTGGTTGTCATATTGCATCAATGATTCAGATTCATACAAAAATCCATCATCAAGATCAAAGAGTTGATGGAAAAATGGGTAAGTAAATCGTTATTAATTAGAACCAAGAAATTGCAATGAAAGAAATCCTAAACTTAGATAGATAAGTTAGGAACACAAAAACTAAGAACTTTAACCCAAGAAATCAAGCCATAATCAAATAAGAAAGGATAAAGAAAAACAAACCTATATAAAGGAAATCGTATACTAAGATAAAATGCTACAATTTCAAGAAGCACAACGGATAGAACAAAAGGAATACCTAGAAAAAAAATGGAAGAGAGAAGAAAAGAGTAATAGACTAGGAAAATTAAATGGAAGAAAAGAGACTAATAGACTACTAGACTAGGAAAATTAAATGGGAGAGAGAAGAAAAGAAGCTAATGATTAGGAAAGTTATAAGGATAAACTAGAGGGAAACCAAACTAAAAATAAAGAAAGCGGGGGAGGAAACTTACATACTAGTAACTTTAATATATACAATTTAAAAACTAAAAGCACTAAAACAAAGTGTTATCATCAGATCTGCTCCAACAAAATTTCAGTTTTGGCAGCATCCAAATATCAAAGTGACCACTCAGGTTTCAATTTGAATACCGAGATCAGATAGAAAAGCAATCATGATCCTTTTGTGCCTATCTTTGGTTTTGAAGGTGACAACATGATTGAGCGCTCGACCAACCTTGATTGGTACAAGGGTCCAACTCTCTTGGAAGCCCTTGACCAGGTTTCAAAGCCCAAGCGACCTTCATACATGCCTCTGAGGTTGCCTCTTCAGGATATTTACAAGATTGGTGGTATTGGAACTGTGCCTGTTGGTCGTGTGGAAACTGGTGTCATCAAGCCAGGTACCATTGTTACCTTTGGTCCTACCGGGCTGACAACTAAGGTTAAGTCCGTTGAGATGCATCATGAAGCTCTGCAGGAGGCATTGCCTGGTGACAATGTGGGATTCAACATGAAGAATGTTGCTGTTAAGGATCTGAAACATGGTTATGTGGCATCTGATTCCAAGAATGATCCAGCCAAGGAAGCTGCCAACTTCACCACTCAGGTTATTATTATGAATCATCCAGGACAGATTGGAAATGGTTATGCCCCTGTATTGGATTGCCACACTTGCCACATTGCAATCAATTTTTCTGAGATCATGACCAAGGTTGACAGGCGTTTTGGCAAGGAGTTGGAGAAGGAACCCAAGTTTCTTAAGAACGGAGATGCTGGGTTTGTCAAGATGATTCCAACCAAACCAATGGTTGTGGAAACCTTTGTCGAGTATCCTCCATTGGGTCGTTTTGCAGTGAGGGACATGCGTCAGACGGTTGCTGTTGGAGTTATTAAAGCTGTTAAAAAGAAGGACCCTACTGGTGCAAAGGTCACCAAGGCAGCTGCTAAGAAGAAACGAATATTGAATACAAGTGATTGGGAATGGAGGAGTTTGTACCGCATTACATGTGCTTGCATCTTTCTCTATTTTCCTGATGGTATGTTAGTAGAGTTAGTTTATCAAATGTAGAATTGGGTGCTTGATCGGCGGTGGCAGAGTTTACATTATTTTCCATTAGAGTGTGAGGGAGATATTCTTGAAGACCCAACTAATGAACCAAAGAAAGACATGTATGTGATGACTATAGATCCAGAGGAAGCACCAGAAGAACCAGAATATGTGGAGATAGGCATTCCTTCTGGAATACCAATTTCAATAAATGGAAAAGAGCTTTCTCCTGCAAATTTATTGGCAATATTGAAAGAACTTGGAGGAAAGCATGGTATTGGACGTGTGGACATGGTGGAGAATAGATTGGTTGGTATGAAAAGTAGAGGTGTCTATGAAACTCCTGGGGGCACTATTCTAACTACTGTTGTGCGGGAATTGGAATCCTTCACACTTAATAGAGAAACCATGCTGGTTAAAGATACTATTGCTTTAAAATATGCAGAGTTGGTTTATGCAGGGAGATGGCTTGATCCATTAAGACAACCCATAGATGCATTTATCACAGAGACAACCACAGGATCTGTAACATTGAAACTTTACAAAGGTTCTTTGTCTATTGTAAGCAGAACAAGTCCATACAGCTTATATCGCCAAGATATATCTTCTTTTGAGGAGGGTAGTGGAATTTACAATCAAGCGGATGCTGCTGGTTTTATTCGTCTATATGGGCTTCCAATCAGAGTTTGAGCTATGCTACAAAATCGACTATGATGCCATTGGGATTTAGAGCAAACGTTATAATGCCATTTTAGAGGCTCCATTTAAGGGTTTAGAGTTATAGTTTGCTTGTAAAAGCAATTTTGTTTGTTGACAGATGTCTCTTTTGTTTTACACTTGTATTAAAAAACTGTTTAAAAGGGATTGACCTCTCTATTTTTGAAAGAGCTTGATCCATAGAAATAGGATCTTATAGTTAGCTTAAAGAAACAAATATTTTGTATTTAAGGAGTCTCTAGATGAGACAAAAGGGTTGTCAATTGGAGTTATGAAGATCCAGTTTTGATAGCTTTCTGTATGATATGAAATACTCTACATCTTCAATACAGGTTCTACCTTGATATGAGTATGATTATGATTTGTCTGTGTGTCTTATGAATTGTGTTTCTTATGATTTATTTTGTATATGGTCCATTGAATCCCATTGCAAAGATTCTTGTGTTGAAATACAATTACCTTTTAAATTTTTAAAAAATAGAGACAGTCTCATTTCATAATTTCATGATCATAGTTCCTTTAATATTGAATTTTGTATCATGTTTCATATTATACAGTTCCTTAATGATTTTGTGATTTTCTTATAGCTTTGATGACATACTAGCCCAGTTTTCATTTTGACTTCATTGATTTATATGTTTGAAAAAGATTTCCTTAAGCTTGAATCCCTATAGTCTACGTTCAACTTTAGGGATAACACAAAGAAAATAGAGGAAAAAGAAAAAGGAAAGAGGAATAATATATACATTTAAAAAACTAAAAGCACTAAGATAAAGAAAATAGGGGAAAACGAAAGCAAAAAGGGAGAGGGGGAGAGGGGAATCTAGAAGAGCCAAGAAAAAAAAGGCCTAAGTATGAATAAACAAACTAAGATATGGAGGAAAAACAAACTCAGATATCGAGGATATGGAGGATCCATCTTAAAGGCTTAATTAAAATTAGGGAAAAAGGCAAAGATAAAAATTGCTACACATGATTAAGTTAAGTATTAAAAGATTTATTATACTTACTTGGTCATTTATGTGTTGAATAAGGGGAAGCTAACTTTCGTTAATTTCCAAACCTCCATCTCTATTTAAGTTGTTGGAGTGTTTAATTATCTCAATTGCTTCTCTCACTCTACGTTTGAAGTATGGATTAAGGCATACTTGGCTCCTAGAACTCAAGGAATGTTGGTCAATGTCGAGGAGAAAGTATGCTTGTTTCTAAAATATTCTCCATGCTCCTTAATACTTACCTAGAATGAACTTCCAATTTCTCCGATGTAACATTTACTGCACGAGCAAGTAATCTTATAAACACCTTTGCATTATCGATGATCAATGGTATCCTTAACATATCTCATTTTCTTCTTGACACAGTCTCCTTACCGGCGTTCAAGATCACTACACTGTCTCCTTACCGGCGTTCAAGATCACTACACTGTCTCCTCGAGGTAAGGTAATGCTCCTTGATAGAAAGGCTCTGAGATCTGTAAGTTCATGGGGCACTGGTCAAATCACAAAGCCCTGTAACTTTCGCTGGATGAAAACTTGCTTCCATTGCTGCAAGCGGCTCTTCAAGTTCTTTTCCTTTGTGGATGCGGATACATTCCCTTCCTATTCCATGCGGATACAACTTCAAAGTAACGCCAAAATCAAAGAACAATAAACACAGGCCATCCGCTAGAGCAAGTAAACCGATAAAATAACTGTAAAAATTATACCTGCATCCAATTCCGTTCCATTATGATGCAAGCGATTGGAGTTGAATGCTGCGTCGGCATTTGAAATAAAAGACGAAAACAGAAATCAGGAGTCTTCTTGTGCAATTGGGCCTATAGCTCAGTGGTAGAGCATTTGACTGCAGATCAAGAGGTCACCGGTTCGAACCCGGTTGGGCCCTTTTTGCATTTACCTTTCTGATAATAATTCCACGTTAGGCTCTTTTACATTTACCTGTTTATTACAAGATGGCTGAAGATAACCAGCTTATGGCCAGTCTGAGTCGGTCCTTAAAAGAAGTTTCCAGCCCGGGTTGGATTCTGGGCTACTGTGATTGTCAGAAGCAAATTCTACGATTTCCTCGCTGGAATTTTGGATTTTGGCCTTTTTGGCCAGTTACGGAATAGAAGTTTGGAAGGCGTTTCGGGCCTTTCCACACTTGTTTTTCAGCGAAGATGGCTGAAGACAACTAATTTATGGCCGGTCTGAGTCGATCTTTAAAATAGGATTCCAACCCGGGTTCGATTCTTCGGTACTGTAATTGTCAGAAGTAGATTCTACGATTTCCTGGCTTGCAATTTGGATTTTGGCTCCTTAAAATAGGATTCAAACCGGGTTCGATTCTTGGCTACTGTGATTGTCAGAAGCAAATTCTACAATTTCCTGGCTTGAAATCTGGACTTTGGCCGTTTTGGGTTGTAATCGGAGAAAATGAGTCAACGCATTTTCGAGGCTAGAAGTTTTGGAGGGCGATGTGGCCCTTTCCAAATGTTTTCTTGGGTTGACTAGCTTTCCAAATTACTAACACTTTACTATTGTTATGTCCTCCAACAACAAGGGGATATATATAAGTGGCCAAGGTGAATTAATTTCCATTTTGATTTTTGATATGTGAGTTTTTGTAATGTTTATAAATATTATTTATTTATTTGAAAATTTTTAAATTGTATTTTACTATCATTTTATTGGCCAGATATTAGTGATGTTTGCTTGGGTTTTTATGTCCCAATATCTGGAGCAATGTATTGTCTACCATAGTAGTATTAATAAGAATAATCTATAGACCGGATCCGCCTAAATGGAGCCCTGGTCCTCGAATTGGTGCAAATGGTCCGGTCGATAGGTTATTCTGTATTAATAGAGGCAAACTTCACCTATCACCTAATTATGTGTGTCACTCAAAAATGGAGGCGAACTTCACCTGTCACTTGATTATGTGTGTCACTCAAAGTCCAACCCTAACTCTCTCTCAATGACACTGCGACTGCATGCACTGCAGATCGTTTCTATTACAGTACATGCATGCGGTATTATATCAGTGAAGCTCTTGTTTTAAGACTAGTTACATAATTGTTTTATCCACCCGTTGGATTGGAAGGACGAGTGTTTTGTTCTCGACTGGTCTTACCATCTAAATCTTTTAAGGTGGTGACATCATCTGTGGAATGAGAGGAGTGCTACTAGGAAGTACGCACAAGTACTGAGAAATAAATGTAAATAAGTAAATTCATGGACAAGATGGATATGAAGAAGAAGTCATTTTGTCAATGTTTTTGGTCGGCTGCGAGATTCCTCTGCACGGTCTCTGATTACAACCGAAGCTCCACGAACTGAGAAAAAATAAAACACCCTAAGATCCACTTACAGGCGGACAACACTGGATCAGAATTCATGCAATAATTCTTGAGAGGCCACGCCTCAATGGAGAGTCTGAAGTTCACGACTCAACAATATTCCTGATATGCACAAACCAGTCTTCAACATTTGTAGCAACACAATTTCTGATTGTCGTGCACAACTACAAAGGGCATTTTAATTCTATTTATCAAATGAAGTCCATGCCAGACCGTTGAAATTCTTGGAAAGGTGCCCACTAATGGAATTCTTGTATACAGATTTCTCAGCTTCCCATTCATCACTCATTTGTTTTTCATCTCAGGTCTCGTTTGAAAAGTTTCTTTCCTTTCATGCAATTGACAACACACTCTTGGATTCTCAACAATACTTCGTATTTATGAGAGCGCTTACAGTTAGACATGTCCATTAATTTTCCTTTGGCATATAGATATATTTGCATGGTGTTTTCATCTTTCCCATTGTAATGTTTTGCTCAAGTGGGATGGGATTTTAAATCTTCAAAGCAAGAGTAAGGTGGAAGCAGACAATTGTAAAATGGAGCTGAAGATACATATGCATGGCCACCAAGTGTCTGATGGAAATGGTGGAATGAGACAATTGGAGTGATGGAAGAGGTCAAATTAGGCTATTGGGATGAGATAAATATAGCTTTGGGAAGAGATGTCACTGGGTCTTCGTGGTTGCGTTATCTTTGGCGTTTGGACATGGAACGTCATGGATGATTTTTTGCAGCATTCATGTGTAATTAGTCTATCATTCAATCCTTGATATATTAATACCGCTTCAAGTTTTTTTTTATTCATCATTTTGCAAGTTTCAACGTTGAACTTGTAGTAACTATCATTTTTAAGAATCGTCACGTAATAAGCATGCAGGGAATTAGAATGTTTCTTAGTGAATATCATGAAGATAACGCATTTGACTATACTCGAATGAGGAGTTTACAATATGTTGATACCGAAGGTTCTCTCTTGAAACACATTATGACCAGGGTGAATTGCACAACTCTCACATGGCTTCGCTGGAACAAGTGTTACAACTCTTCCTTGCCTTCTTGGATTCTAATAGAGAATTTGAGGCTTTCGACTCCAAACATCCGACTGCCTACAATTTGTTTAAAGATGTCAATGCTTCCTAGATATTTGGCAACTCTTCTAACTCAGAGAACCCACTAACACTTTTCCCTCAAGAGTTGAGGCTTTGTCCATTGCTCAAACCCTTGATGCTCTTCAGCATCACATACGAGTCTGTGTGTAATACTTACAAAGATACCAATGTTTCCATGCTTGACAACTCTTCTAACTCAGACAACCCACAAACATCTAGGATTCTAATATTTGTCACGTGCTCAAATCCCTGTATCCTCTTTGGCTTCACACATCCCTTTTTCCACAACCCCTCCAAAGATGTCAATGTTGTAATGTCCCTACTTGGGGTTTTGGAGAAAATTACAAATTGGGAAAAAATCGATCTTAACTAGTCTTGCCTCTAGGAGTTCCAACTAACACCAAACGGTCCCAAATATGAAATGGAATGATATTATGAGTCTTAATACCTCTCAAGAGACTCTCTGATCACTTTAGGACTGACTTTAGACCTCTGCAACTTCATTTGGGGCTAATGACAAAAAGGGGGAAATGACTAGGAAATTGTGATGAAATCCCCCCTAGGGTGTAGGACAAAAGGGCTTCCAAACTCATGTGCAACCATCCAAAATTTATAAGCCGAGTATGGTGACTAATATAATACCTCATGGACTATTATTACACATGGTTATTAGTTCTTCAAACTAGTTATAGAGTTCCACATTCATTTGATAACTTTCAGTGAAATTGCTCAAGGGGAAATGGTATTGATAGCTCAATTTTGACACATGAAAAGTAGATTGAATGGTTCCAATAATGACATGACATGTAGATACCATCAACAACATACAAATGGATTCCCCAACATCATTAAACGTCAAATAACATCCCTCATAAAAGTCTGGTATAAACTCTTTCAAGCTTGAAGCCAATTACATTAAAACTAGTGACTGAAAAGCATGGGAATGCAAGCCTTTCACACTGGAGTTTCTTGGATTTCGAGATACAAAGAATATGTTAATGAAATTACAAAGTCATACAAAATTTATGGCTTACCCATCATCACCAAAATTAGATAAAAGTCCTGTTGCAGCTGCAACATTTTCCCAAAATTCTAAAAAAAATTTGGGACCCTCCTTTGTTTTGGATTAGCTTGTTTTTCTTCCCTACTTTGATGCAATGTTTTCTCAGAATGTTTTAATGCCTGAGTTTCTCTACTTGCTGCCTTGGAAAGCCTTTGGAAATTAGCCGGATTGCTACTATTAAATGTACTTGAAGCTTGTTGAAATCGGAAGTTGTTTTGCTTGAGTTTTCCGCCGTTGCGGTTGTTTTGAAGTTTTTACCCCCGATTGCAGAACCTTCCGATTGCCGATCTTTTTATTTGCGGCGGACGTTTTTCTAATTGGGCATCGGATGCTCTTTCAATATTTTATCTCGTCGTTGCGGCTGAGCTTTGATTGTGACTTCCGGTATTCTTTCGACTTAGGTGTTTTCGACTGATTTGAAGTTAAATCGAAACTTTTTACGATGTTGATTTTCCTGTTGCGGAGGGATTTGGACTTTCCTCCTCCGACTTGAGATCCTCCCAACGTCTGATGCAGGTAACAAAAATTGGAAGCTTTTAGGATCTTTGCTGCCGCCGTTACGGATGGTTTCGAGCTTTCACCTCCCGATTGGAGAACCGTCCGATGGCCGATCGGCCGATTATTACCCGCTATACGTGTGCACCCGGCTTGGTAGACGTTGTGCCCTTCCGTCGTTGCAGGGGGAAGATCACTCTCAGCTGCCGATGTGAAAACTCTCCAACGCCCGATTTATTGTCTCCTCGCACGTGTGAAAGGTTTATATATAACAGGGGCGACAATTTGTTTTTATATTGTTATTTTTGCTATCAAGCACTGTCGCGGTGAGCACTATCACGTTGAGCTGTTGTTTTTTGGAGGGAGTGAAGGTCCCGCTGTCGCTGTACCAGCTTCTAGGTGGCAGAAGTGAAATTCCAACCGTTATCGACTCGCCCGTTTCACCGGATTGCCAGGTAGGTCTTTTTCCCCGTCGCCCTTAAACTATTAATGGTTTTCTCTCGGGGGTTTAGATGTTCCCGACGGTTCTCTCATCCGGCTAGGTCTTAAGCTTATATGAGTAGAAAGTTCATCTTTTGACCATAAGGGGGGAGCGTTTTAACCCTTTGAGCAGTTTTGTTTTCTCCTTTTGCTGCCTCAAACGCATAGGGGTTGAGGGGTTTTGGCGCAGACGGCCGTTACGCCGTCTGCGCCAAACCTCCCTGCGCAGCCATGATAGGCAGAGGATAGACAGGTCCGAGGATTGCTTTAAGGGTTTGTTGGTCGACTATTATTCCCGTGGTGCGTTACCCGACCTTTTAAGCCATATCCGTTTCGCGTTTCTGCGCGGCCTCGTCGAGGTTTGAATGTTGAACCCGTAGTTTGCCGGGGTGTATAGGTTTTTGAAAGGATTTCACGGTCACCAGTGTTGTTCCCTCGCCACTCGAACCTATCCTGTTGCTCGTGCCATCACGCGCGGCCCTGTGGTGCTCATTTGCCTAAAACCCTAGCTGGTTAAAGGGGATATGTCGCCATTATAGTTCGTTGATTGAAAACAGTACGGGTAGTGTTTTTATGGAATTATCCTGTGCAGAAAGTGAAGATAATCCTCGTGAAATGTATAGTCAAATTAATGTAACTTTCCCGCCGCGAGTCGCATGAGTCTTCATTAGTTATGTGTCTGCTGGGCTTTATGGTTAAAGTGTTGACTGGCACGGGCCTTCGCTGTGTTTGCTATGCATGTAGATCAGATCATAAAATGTTGCACCCTAGTCTCAAGGCATTATAGGGCTGAGCAATGTATGCATTGATACACTGAACCTTATCATACTAGGCATAGGACAATAGCACATTGCACAGTATTGCATACTAGTTCAATTATTCAGCCTGAAAGGCTTATGTCTTAATTTCATTGACTGGTTACAGTCATGATACACTTGAGAAAGAATAAACTGCTGCACAATGTCTGCAAATTCGAATTGCTTAATGTCACAATGTTATACATGGCAGGAGGAACTTACAATGTCCAGAAGGTAGAAAAAGAAGGCCCCTATGGTCGAAGAATAATCAACAATAGAGGTCGTCACACAGACTGAATATATATATGAATACACCCAATGTATTTCTGGTGTGGAGCCTGAGTATAAATGGGGTGACATATACAGATTGATTTCCCGCAGGGAATTTCCTGACATGGGTCTTGAAGAAGAACCCATATATGCGAACGTAGAGAAATCCGCCATCATGAAGGTGGCTACAAGACCAGAGTTGTTCCCTTGTTCTGAGGTGATTAGATGGATTCTACCCCATACAAATACAGCCACAATGCTCATAGCAAATGTGGAAGGCCAGGGCTATGCTGCATTTAACCCAGGATATGTTGCTTTGGCCTATCATCTGCCAGAACCTCAAATCTTTATATCTGATGATTGGCTGGATAATATCAGAATGGACCTGGTGGAAACCCTGAAGAAGATGCTCTTGCAGGGAAAGCTTTATCGGTACAGAGCATCCGGTGAATATGACACAGCCAGCTTGAGGGCTCCTTATAGATTTGTGGCCCTGATGCTTAACAGAATCTTTGGGAGAGCTCATGGCAGACTCTTCAAATTCGAATGGATACCCATCATGTTTCATGTGGCAACCCAAGGAACGGTCTTCAATTGGGCCAGCCTGGTATCCAACAGTCTTTCTTCTTGCTTGGCCGCTGCATTGGGAGGAGAGGCCAAGAAAAAGTCTGAATTGTACATGAGTTCAATATTAATAGATTGCATACTATGTAACCAGGCTTTCCCCGGTCTCAAGTGCGTTTGGGACAGGGAAAAGATGCCTGTGTATGCTGCGTATAGACCATTATGGGCTCATCAGTACCATAGCCACTACCGGGAGGTCTGCGAGCAATTCATCATGCCACTCTACACACTCATCTTCCGGAAGGAGTGTGATTGTATGTCAGAGGAGGCCATGCGGGTAATAGAAGAATATGAAGACTGTTTCCTGACTGAGGATGGCATGTGTTTGTGCCAGAAATTGTTCCTAAGGCTAGGGGAACAAGCCAACACAATCTCAAGAGTAAAACTCAACAAATAAAACAAAGTTTAGGGTTTTTGGTATGATTTAACTGGTTGTAAGCTTCAAGAACATGCAGGGAATACATTCAGAAGAGAAGTAACAACTAAATCATAAACATAGACTGATAAAGATGCATAACATATCACAAAGATCCAAATTAAATACTGTGCTGAAGTTCATACATAAAGGACAAGCACTACCAGGAAATACACATTAACCAGCAATGAATTTATCATTTAAGAAACTAAACAAGTTCAAACATGAAGTCAACACAGACAAAATGAAGGGGAAAGAGTCATATATCACATTATTTCATCATAAAATGCATATAAGAGTTACAGTACCTATCTCTGAACAAGTCTGAAAGTATAAGCAGCTTGCAGACCTCCTGATGCTCCCAAAATCCAAAACCCTTCTTCAGTCCCTTTGTCCCTCTTTTATAATTACAAATAAATAGTTCTATCTCCCTTTCTTAGGTCGAAATTGAAACTACCCAGCAGTTACATTAACTAACTAATCCAACTAATTGACTAAAAATAGCAAATCGGATTCCTGGCAAATATGGCGAATTTCTAGGAAACTAGGTGTCAAATAAGCTTCCACATCTCTCAATCCCTGACACTTGTGTAAAACCTGAGAGAGGTTTTTGTGAATGGGTCCATTTTGGACAAAAACCTCTCTTGGTGTTTAAAAATTCATCTCCAATTGATCAGAATCTGTCCCACAAGATGAACACTAAAACAGGAAAATATTAAAAATTTAAAATCCCTGGAAAATAGGCTGCAAATATTAAATTGTATCTTTCAAACCTTGACACCTGTGTAAAAAATGAGAGAGGTTTTTTTGAATGGGTTCGTGATGAACACTAACCCCTCTTGGTTTTTAAAAATTCATCTCCAATCAATCAGAATCTTCCCCGCAAGGTGAGCACTAAAACAGGAAAATATTAAAAATCCTGAAAAATAGGCTGCAAAGATTAAATTGTATCTTTCAAACTTTAATAGATGTTGCACAACTGAGAGAGGTTTTTGTAGATGGGTATCTTATGAACAAAAAAATCTTTTTTTTTTCAAAAATTCCTCTCCCTTAGCTCGTGGTCAGAATTTTACTTCAATGACCCAAAACAGGAAAAACTGAGCAGAATTCTCAGTGATCTCTTCTTCCTGTACAGTAATTTCTTCTGTGACAACAACTTTATTTTCACTGGAAAATTTTGCTATGAAAACTCTGCACTAAACCCTCTGATACACTGAGAGACATGAAATTGAGATGTCCATTGCAGGCTTGTACAAGGAAACCGGAAAGTCCATCAAATGTTTCTGGCTCGGAAGCCAATTTCTCTGCTATTACTATGGGAGAAACTTCTTGTGATCTATCTTTGTGACCTTTGGCATCCAATGAAAAATCACATGCACTATTTATGTTTTCTAAAGTAGAAAATTCTCTGGACAGTAAAACTTTACATAAATGATCTCATCTACCAGCTTCTCAGATTAACTGAAGACTGTTTGTTTGTTGGATGAGAAGATATATAAAACATAACAATCTCCAATCTATTCATTTTATGCTTCCTGTAGTCTTAGCATCAAAAAATGAGAATAGGTCTTCATGTAATCTCGGCTATTCAGCTCTTTCATTGCACTGTGTATAAGTAGCAGACTCTTTTGTGAAGTTTAAGCACCATAAAATGCACAATTTTTCACCTCATCCTCTTTTCAAACTTCAGCAGAGGAATGGTTCAATATAGAGATATTTTTCAATCTTCCACTCAGCAGAACATCTCAGAATGTCTTAAACAGCTATCTCTTCAAAAGGAATCCCTTTTAAAGACATAATTTAACATTTCCCTTAACTAATTTTGACAGAAACGACTTCAAGGAGAAAGCCCCAACTCTGCTCTATAACAGCAACCTCCGATTTTTTTTTGGAAGATGTATTCGTTCCGGCGTCTCCACCAGCTCCATAATATTTAATTTAGAACATCTTCCCTGAAAGTCTTGCCTTATTTCGCTCACTCTCATCATTTGCCAGAAAGTTGCATCCAGTTGCCAGAATCTCCCTCACATGAGACTGACGCCTGTTTACATGAATTTTTTTTGGCAAAACATATATCAAATGTGACCAATGATTTGTTTAACATTTTAGCAGCGAAATCCCCAAAAAATCGAACTGAAAAATGACCATTCTGGGAAAAAACAATTTTCCTGTAGCGCGCCTTTGTTAATTTTTTGCTCCAGCACTACAGAAATAATTTAAAACTCAATTTTGGCTCTATTTAGTCATTTTTTCCCTTTTGAATACAGTTCAAAGGACAAACTATACTCATGATATGATTTGTGAATCCATTATTCAATAGATTGACCTTTAGAACCCTTCAAAAGCTTTAAAAAACAAAACTAAATAAAAATCTGAAGGTAAAAATTGAAAATTTCACTAAAAATCTAAAAATTTCCACAGTAAGTAAAAGAGTAAACTCAAGCAAATATGCAAGCTAAAATAAAAATGACAATCAAACATAAAATTTGAAGAAACAAGTTCCTGACTTAACATCTGGCTCCAGCTGCGGGATGAAGTCCTCCCTGTGAGGCTTCAAGAACCTGTAGACTAGTGCCTTCTGTCACCAAAACTGCTTGCTTTTCTGCAAAACATCCATTGGACTATGGAGTCTTTATTCAATCCTTCATACACTGATATATACAATGAAAATCAAATCTCATTCTCTGAGGAACCTTCCATCTACTGAATCAAATCGAAATCCCATTTCCAATGTAACCAAGACAAAATTTGATCAACCCACCAAAACTTGTTTCCAACTCGATATATATATATAATCAGAAAAATTGGAAAACATGAAGAGCAGAGATTTAACAACTTATACCCACTTTCATCAAATAGTGTCTCTAAAATAACAAATTCATAACCTGGTATTGACTCTAAATAATCTGCTACTGGATCATAAAAATTTCCATGAGTTACCTCTTCCTGCTCTGGCTGTCCATAAGAATATCTTGTTCCATGAATATCAATCAGGCATTGGTGATAAAAGACATCAGGATCAGCCTGAATTTGCTCTGTAAAATTTTGAATAGTATCATCAACAATGTCAACACCTTGAACCTCCTTTTCCGCACTGTCTTCAAATGAGTGACTATTAGGCATTGGCTTTTGCTGTTCAAAAATAATAGACTGAATGCATTCTTGAATCTGCTGATAAGATTGTAACATATCACACACCTCACAGATTTCTGGGTCTTTCTTTTCAATTTCATCATCATATTTATAAAAAATCAAACCATCTTCATAGTGATTTTGAACAGCAGATTTATCATGACCATGAATATAAACAACTTCTGAAAAATTTTGAACAGCCTGACCTTCATCAAATTTAGTATCAAAACCAAGAGGAATAG
>LPNX011081099.1:0-25817 GCA_001517045.1 Pseudotsuga menziesii
AGTTGATTCTTTTGTTTGCAGAAATGAAAGTTATGTTGTTAAGGAAGATCTTCATGATACAAATGGTTATAATGAGAATTATATATCTGTAGATGCATCCGATCTTATCTCTGTTGCACATACTTCCTTTGATGTGTATGAACAATCAGTTACAAAAGAGGATTGTTCCCAAATTTTTGAAGAGGTTTCTTATGACATTTTTTCTCCTGTGATTCGTGAGAAGGATTTGAAGATTGCCTGTCTTTCTTTACCAGATACAAAAGTTTTTTGTTCACCTATCTTTGATGAGTATGCTGTTGAAGAGAATATTCTACATTATGATCAAGAAATTGTTGATTCACATCACGATAGCCATGAGGATGCTATTAAAATTGTATCAAATTCATTTATTAAAGATGATTGTCATGATGATCAGTTTGTTTCTTTCGAAATCTTTAAAGATGATGATCAGATTACTCCTTCTGAAAACTTGGAACATGTTGAGCATACTGGCATATTAGTAGAAGATAGTTTCAGATCTGCAGAAGATGAGGAGGACAGCCTGTCATTTTCAGATTTGCAGGAACTTTTTGATTTTCAGCTAGAGAACAAGGTTCATGATCAAGAATGTGTTGATGCAGCATATGTTATGGGCAGTTCACGTTTTCCAGACTTGCAGATTGATAGATCGGTAAGTAACAGTTTCACATATATAGAAGATGATGAGGGCAGCGTGCAGTTTTCAGATGTGCAGACACAGGGAAATAGCATCAAATCTGAAGAGGAGCATAAAGTTTCAGATCAGAAATTCAATTTGTATTTTCCTTTAGCAGAGATCAAGCAGTTTACATTCGGTATTGAAGATTGTGAAGGAAAAGAAGAGCAGTTGCAACACAGTCAATTGGAACAACAGATCAAGGAGGTATTCTTTTATGATTTTGAAGACCCTATTGCTGACTTTTTAGATTCTCTCAGCAGCATACATGTTAAGATATTTCTGTCAGAAGGAAATTGTCTTTATCATTTACTCAATTTTTTCTGTATGAGATGGCCTTCATTACTTTTCGAGTCAACATTCAGCAGGGTGCCTGTAAATCAGTTTCTGACATGGCTTCATTGGAAGCATGCTTTTACTTGATCATTCTGCTCCTAATGGTTATATGTAGGAGTAGATAGAGGAATAAGCTCTTACTATGAGCAGTTAGATCTTTTTCAGTTTTGTTCAGTTCATGAATAAGCAGAGCAGGTTGCATGTAAGCTACAAATGGGATACAGGTTTGCAGTGAGATCAGTATTGAAGGCTTGATGACTCCTTAGCCCAATGGAAGTTTACAAGCAGGCAGTTTTGGTGACAGAAGGCACTGATCTACAGGTTCTTGAAGCCTCGCAGGGAGGACTTCATCCCACAGCTGGAGCCAGATGTTATGTCAGGAATTTGTTTCTTACATTTTCATGTTTAATTCCCTTTTGATTAAGTTTTCTTGTTCTTTGATTTTATCTTTTCAATTACTATAGGAGCTTTTGTGTATTTACTTTAATTTTTAAGTCTTTTTGCCTTTGGTCTTATTTTGTTTTTTCCTCCTTTGGGTCTTAAAAGGTTATAAAAGGTCCTATTATCAAATAATGTGGTCACAAATAGCATTATGAGCATGGTCCTGCATAGTCAGACTTCAAATAACTTTTAAACTGCAGTCAAAATTCCTTAAAGCTAAAAAAACACCGAAAAAATAACACCGAAAATATTCTTGTAGCGCTGGAGCGAAAATTTACCAAAAGCGCGCTACAAGAATATCGCTGCCTTTGGTTTTCCCGATTTTCTAGCAGAATTTTATCATGAGTTCAAACAGTGAATGATTAATCCCGTATTGTGGAGTGTTTACTACATGTTGGTTAAAGAATTATCATAAAAACAGGTGGTTACACTGGGAAAGGAATCGTGGCCATCGTGAGCCCAGAGGCAGTTGATTTTGACAGGTAGCAGCGTGGTTTGATGTTTAATGAGAGGTCAGTTGTCACTTGCATGCACATTTGAAGACGAAGGACTTAGTGGAGAAAACATAACCGCTGAAAAACTGGATCTTGCCGCAGCAGAACAGAGTGAGGTTTTTGGTGGTTTCACGAGAAATTAGGGCTTCATGATCGTGCTGTCTGCAGTCAAATCGCATTCGGAAGGACACCTGTACATTCGAGGCAATGTGTGTATTCTATGGCGTCAATATGCTCACTCTGTCTGGTCTGCTATTGAAGAGACTCAATTCTTGGTTACCCCTGATCGAAAAGGAAGTGTTTTTATCATTCCTCAAAAATAATATCCAGATCAGCCAGGGTGGAATTAACAAGGAAAATGGCATAAATGGAAGTTGGTGAGTATGGGGAAGACCAACTTCGAGTTCTCCTCCTACCAGAAGAAGATCTTCAAAGTGAATGATCACATTGGGGAAGCCATTGCAGGCCTCACTGCAGATGTCCGCGTGTTGTCTCTTCACATGAGATCAGAATGCATACATTATAAGTTCTTGTACGACTCTCCCCTTTCCTGTTGGCCGATTGGTGGTCCAGCTGGCAGACAAGGTCCAGGTTTGCACACAGAGGTCTTGGACACGACCATATGGTGTGGGTATGCTTGTTGCTTGATTAGATGAAAAAGGGCCCCATCTTTATATGAATTGCTCTTCTGGAAACTATTTTGAGTATCAAGCATTTGCCATTGGTGCTCGCTCCCAAACAGCCAAAACTTACTTGGAAAGGAAGTTCGAGGCATTCCCAGAGTGTTCACGTGATGAACTTATTTGTCATGGTGTAATTTCTGTTAGGGAAGCATTGGCAGAAGGAAAGCTGAATGGTTCTAACAGCAGTGTTGTTATTGTTGTAATTGGTGAGGCATTCAATATTCTTGACTCAAAAATGGTACAGCAGATTATTAATTCAGTGAACGATAAGGTAGACGAGCCTCCAGCAAATTCTTGCAGATGAAATGGGGCCTTGGAAAAACCTTGCAAACGATTTCCTGCTTGGTTATTTATATGAATTTCGAGGGATCAAAGATCCACATATGGTTGTAGCACCAAAATCGACTATTGGTAACTGGATGAATGAGAAGGAGTGTCTGGTTGCTGTGTTTGATCTTGGTGGGGTTTTCACTAGGTTAATAGGAAATCCTGCTGCATTTTCCATAACAATATTCAGCTTATAGCTTAATATCGCCTCTCATAAGGCTCGTTTTGAAATGGCTCTTTATTTGCTGTCTGAAATTGCATCTGGATATGGATTATTTGAGGCTCATGGATTGGATGAAATTGGCCAGAGCATAGAAGCCGTTCAGAATTCTATAGTTGATCTTAATCGTTTTGGGAAAGTTGTAAATTTTGTTATAATTCAACCATTTAGTTCTGCATTAGATGCTCTACAACAGTGCAATGCCATATCTGGAGGTCGTTTTGAAGAAATTAGTTGAGGCAGAGGACATCATACACAGTGACTTGTCTATGGGAGGCCATTTGATGAATGTCGCTGAAGATTCTGAAGCAGAGAAAATGCATCTATTTTCTTTGAAGCTGCGTTTTGTTTTAACAAAAGTTGCAAATGCGATGGCACCAGTTGAGGTTCTCATAGAAGAATTGCTCGAGTTTTGTACTCTTAAAGATGTGAAAATTGTTTAAAGTGCCTTGCGAGTATTGAACTGTACATTGTGCCACGATTGCTGTTTCAAGAATGGATTCATTGAAAGCAGGACATATTTTCGTTGGGGCAATGATTATGGCACTTGTGAATAAGCTAACTACTACTGGCAAGCTTAATATAGTTGATGCTATTGCTTCAGGCAAGTTTTCCTCAAGAGTACATTTCTACAGAAGAAATGCAGAAAGCTCCATCAAATAATGCTGGGTAGTACAGGCAGGAGCATAAAATTGCAAGCCATTTCTACCATGAATTTAATTGTAATGAAGAGTCATCCAGATTCAGAATGAGAACCATTTGGTCCATTAATATTTTACAGAAGCTTGTCTGAAATTTTACATAAGAAAGTTGGTACAAATGTACAGTTGCAAGTAGTTCAGATTTTGTTCCTCCTCATAAATTTCCCAACGTTGTTTAAGCTCTTCTGTGTACAATACTACTTGATGAAATGAGTTCAATGGTGTTCAATAAGCTAGTTGCAGCAGGTTTTGGGGATCGACCTGTTGTGTTTGTGACTCACAGCATGGGAGGTTTTGGTGTCAAGCAAATGCTATTTCAAGCAGAAAACAGAGGTTTTCAACAAGGTTTGATGAAGAACATTGAATCCTCAGAGATCTGAATCATTCCACTTGGTGGAGAGATTTATTTTTTGCTTTTGAAAACAAGTATATCAGTCAAGAAGGTTGTATGGAGTTGCTCTTTAAAACTGAAGAGTTTTGAGAGCCAGAGCCAGAGTCAGAACCAATGGATATTCCAGATACATTGAAGAAGCTTAATGAAGCTGAGAAAGCAAAGAAAGATTTGGAGAGCAGGAAGACTTTGATCCAAAGTGGCAGATGAAAAGCGGGAGAAAGGAAACAAATTCTTTAAGCAACAGTAATATTCTGAGGCTATAAAGCATTATACCGAAGCACCAAGGATGCAAGGGTCTACAGTAACAGAGCAGCTTGTTACACAAAGCTTGGAGCTTTGCCAGAAGGTCTTGAGGATGTGAATAAGTGTATTGAGCTTGATCCATTATTTACAAAAGGCTATTCTAGGAAAGTTGTTGTTCAGTTCTTCATGAAATAATGTGACATAAGCCTCGAGGGAATGAAGGAGAGTCAGGCAAAAGCAATGCAAGATCTAGATATTCAGCATATCCTTCCAGATCATGGATTTCCAAGAAAACCCAAGGGCAGCAAAAGATATATAAGACAGTTGTTTAGTTAGTTATTAGTTGTCTTTTTGAAAAGCTCGTTAGTTAAGTGATTTACTATTTGTAGTAAATTTCACATTTTGTAATATTTTGAACTTTTCTTTAGCCATCGAATCAGTTGAGGAGAGTTAGGGTTTTTGATACCTAACTGTTTTTGTAAAAGTAGTATTTAGAGAGTTTGAGAATTCATTAGAGGGGTTCTAATTTTTCTGGGAGAATGAGGAGGTCTGTTAGCTACTATACTGTCGGGCTTATTCAAAGATAAGTGCTGTAACTCTCTTGTACATTTACTGATGAAACTATGGATATATGACTCTTTACCCTACTTTCTGTCTGTGTTGGCTTTATTGTGAGCTTGTTTAGCTTCTTAATTGACAATTTCAGTGCTGGTTAATGTGTGTTTTCTAGCAGTGCTTGTCCATTATGTGTAAACTTCAATACAGGCTTTTGGTTAGATTTTTATGATATATATGCATCTTTATCAGTGATTGTGTTTGATTTAGTTGTTGCTTATCTGATGAATGTATTCCCTGCATGCTCTTGAAGTTTATGACCAAAACACTTAAAACAAAAACCCTAAACCCTAGTTTGAATTGAATTTACTCTTGAGATTGTGTTGGCTTGTTCCCCTAGCCTTAGGAACAATTTCTGGCACAAACACTCCTCATCGTATATAATCCCTTGGTGAAAAAGAGTCGACGGGAAAAAACCCTACCGACAGTCGAAAGCACTAGATGTCGAGAGAATAGTTCACTAGACAGCCGCAACGATGGGAATTAAACCAACTGTGGGTTCCACAGATCAAAAACTCGTCGGCAGTCGAAAACTCTAAACACTATGTGTCAGCAATTTAAACCTTAACATCTCCGCACTGTCGGTGATGCCAACTACTATTATAATGGTGATTGTGTATCGGCGATCGGAACCGTTAACCCCTACAGCATCGACGAGGAAAAAACTAACCGTCGGGCATATAATCTGATCGGCAGCCGCAACGGCGGACTCACAAACAACTACGGTTCTACGACAAAATACAACCCATCGACGATCGGGAGTTCTAACTGCTAAAGGTTGGAACTCCAAACTTCAACGTTTCTACAATGTCAGCAATGCAAAAGACAAACCCTCCGGTCAATGTCAAAAATCATTCTGATACCGATAAAACACATGATCGCCGATAGTGAAAAAAATCAATCTGCGAAAAATAAAACAAAAAGGAGATAAAGTGTTGATCGGCGAGAAACGGGACTAATCATCAGGATGTCCATGGTTTGCCTTTCGAAATGGCGGCAGCATAGAGGACTAATGCCCTGATTCCTTCATCAATATACTTTCGACGACGATAAACGAAATCATCGAAAAACATTAAGTGTTCACATAAAACGAAAGGCTTTTCGGCTGGGCGACAAAAATATTAGTTCATTCAACCTCTCACACAGCAGAAACAAATAGTCAACTCATCATCCGACCTCCAACAGTGATAAATAAAATCATCAAAAATCAAACCTTAAGCTCCGAACAATTAAAAAAAAACTCCACAGTCTTTATGCATTGGCTAGACAACGACAGTGCTAGATTATTCAAATCTCAAAACAATTGGCCTTACTTCTGACTTCAAAAGATCAAAATGTAGAGCAGATGAAAGACACATTTCAGGAAACCAAACAATCCCAGGAAAGATAAAATCAAAAGGAGGATCCAAAATTTGAAAAATTTGGGAAAAAGGTTGCAGCTGCAACAGGGTGTTTGAAACCTTCAAAGTTTTCAAATCCTATTTGAGAACACTCTTCGGAAGAATATCAAAGAACTCAAATTATAAAATAGAAGATAGTACATAAAAAGAGAGTTCCAACAATTGTGTTCTTCAACAGGTATTCAAATGCAACATTCAGTCCCATACACACCACAAAAAATGGTGTAGTTGAGAGGAAGAATATATCATTGAAAGAGATGGATACATGCCTTCTTGAAGCAAGATATCTTCCATCATATTTATGGTTTGAAGCAGTGAACTATGATTCAGAAATACAAAACATAGTACCTCACAAGTCAGTTGTTGGGTTCACTCCATTCAAATCACGGATGGGACATAAGACTAATGTCTCACATATTAGGGTTTTTGGCTCCAAAACATGGGCCATAATTCCATCTAACAAGAGGAAAGCCTTTCAACCTTAAAGTAGCGAATGCATTCTTCTGAATGATGCAAATCTTCCAAGCTGATGTAGATTGCAACCAAGAGATGCTTCATAGAGCGAAGTGTCGAATTCAATGAAGATCTGTTGCTTGAACCAAAATTAGTTGAAAAGGAAGGTATAAATGCTCAATAAATTCCAATTGCATATGATGGTTTGTCTATTAATATTTCAGATTTAGAGTCCAAAAATGAGGTTCAAGAGGTATCAAATCATTGAAGTTGATGGGAATAGTGTTGGGGATCCATCAAATAGAAGGAGAATCAGATCTCAATTTCAGGGTGAGAATATTACAATTTTCCATACTGATCCTCTTCTCCCAGAGAGGTGTTACATGATGCTAGGTTTTGATCCTCAGTATTACATAGAGGATTTCCATGGTCCAATATGGCAAGAAACCATGGATGATGAATATGATTCACTACAAAACAAGAAAACATGGGAGCTTGTTTTTGTTCAGGAATAAACACCCTTGTAACCTAGGGTCTGGGGTTACCAACATACATCTAAAACTTGCATACAATCATCTTTAAAGTACAGAAAGGAAATAGGAAGAAATGTTGGACTCACCCGATTACTAATAGTTGGTCCAAGTTTTGTCTTCACCCACTCTGCTTCTCTCCAAAGCTTTCAGGGATGCACCTCCTTCACCTGCAAAGAGAAAATTCTCCAAGTACAATCTTATACATGTATATATAACAGGTTATATAAACAACATATATAGTGCTTAATCAAATATATTCATCAACCATGATACATGAAAGAGACTCAACACATAGTTGGAAGAAGAATTCTCTTTATTAACAATCAGTGAATGAGATAAGTGTACAACCCAACGCTTGAGACAAGGACCCCTTTGCAACCAAAGGATTCTGAGTTCTGCTGCTCCAAAGACTTCTGAAGATATACCACCAGCATAACTTTGCTCTCCAATATTCATCCTATTAATTCCCTCCTCAAGGCCTCTATTTATACTTTGGGAAATAAAGCAGTTTCGAAGGTTGAGGAGGTTGAGACAGTTGAGATGGTTAATGATTAGGAATCAACTAATCTGCATTAATCGTGTTTTATATTTTTTAATGTCGAATGGATGTATATGCGACTATTTATATTGGAAACCCGCATATGACACGTGATTTGCTTTAAGGGAAACCCGCGTATAGATATGTTCGCAAGTTGTAATGAGAATAGTCATGTACAATACGCGGGTTGTCAACAAATATAGTCGCGTATGTACACGAGTTTCAGTGGAGATAGTCACATACGGAAATCAACACATAGAAAAATAAAATGACAAGCTAGTTGAAAGGTAAATGCATCCCATGTCATGCCCATCTATAGTGTTTAGGAAAACTTCAATCCTGAAATGTCCTTTTGTGTACCAACATAATGAATTGTCGGCACTCAGACGGAGAAGTGCCATTTGGGTTGATAATAGATGCCACCTAATGTGTGAGGTCAGAGGGAAGCGATGGCCGAAATACATTATAATCATCATCTTTGGAGAACTCAGAAATCCAATGGAGCAGAGGTAGTACCTGAAACAAATACATAATAATGTCATATACAAAGTCATATCTTAGGATGCTATGTTCAATATACTGGAACACTAGCTCCTTTACAATATTTGAATACATCATATAGTACGGGTACAAGACCACGTATATTACAAAGGTGGATCAAAGCCACAATATACAATAATGATGAATCTTCAAAGATCTGGAAGCTGTGTAAATAACCATAACATAATCTTGCGCAACTTAGTCTATAGATAGGAAACTAAGTTATTCATAAACAATCCCAAATAACCAGTACAATCCAAGCCATGTGAATAGATGTTATTGAAGTCGAACAAGGAGTAGATTCAATAGATTGTCAATCAATAGGTGATAATCGACAACTGAAGCAAAGGAATTCACAAATAATGAGAGTGAATCCTAAGGTACAATCATCAAAACTCTAGGTCTTTGTCGTCAGCAAGTGCTAATGCGGAACCATACTATGATAAGGAAGGCAATAGATCCTCCAATGGATCACAAGAGTGACTAGGAACTGGGTAAAGGAAGGGAGACACAAGTAGTAACAGATACGACAATGATGGAATCGAGATATAGATCAGACACAGGGTTAAGTCCTTGAAATATGAGCATGACACAGAGATGACCCAAGGCATCTTTTTAAATTTACAGATAGAACAACTAAACTTATCTGCCATGTAGGAGACATGATCAGATTCCCCAGGTAGAACTGACAAGAGGAGGAGTAAGAAACTCAAAGTAATAGCTAAACTGAAAGTGAACACTAAGACATGAGTATCGGAAAAAATAGAGAGTGCTTTGTTCAAGGATGACATGCTGCCACTAACTGAGAATCAAAAGAAAAATTCTTCCTTACCTTCCCTGTTAAAATTTAACAAGTCCAGGAAAGTCAACTCAGATCTCTCTTCATTTTTTGACAAGCTTGAAGAGAAGAGGGAATGATGATTGATAGTGTCACTGATTCGTGGATTTTATGAGCTCGAACTAGTACATGCTCAATTGGTGTTTTCATGTTTAGAGAGTCTAAAAACTCCAAAGAAGACTCTAGGGGGGTCCTTTTTCGTCCAATTTAGTCTCCTGAGGCCGAAAAAGTATAAAACATACCACAGAAGAACTCTCTTAACTTCTGTAGAATAAAAGGTGAACCTTTTTTGTACATAGTCAAGGAGGTCTAAAAAAGGTTAAATTACCACCTACCCAATGCTCCTTCAAGAGCATCATATAGCTTGAGTTTTAGGAGTGTGAAGGAAAGCAGGATCACTTGGAAAGATCCATTTGATTACAAGAAATGGGGCTTACAACAATAAACTCGATGCTTTGTTCTTAGTGTTTAACGAGCATGACAAAGACATAAAGTACACTCAGAATCTTTTTCATGTTTAGGTCTAGAGCACGAAAAAAAGAAAACTAAGCTCATACCGGGAGTTTCTTTTCTGTAAATTTAGTCCCTCGGGTCTGGAAAAGTGATAAACCTGTACCTAAGAATACTCTTCTCAATTCCGAAGAAAAGAGAGTGATCATTTCTCGTATTATTCCATATGGTCCAAGAAAGAGATAACCTACCACCAATGTGGATTCCCATTCACATATTCTTAATGAGCTTGAGCGGATAAGTTAACTCGGTAGTCAAGTATTTTTTAAGGAATCAGACCTAGGCCTAAAGAAACTCCATAAGGGCGAGGAGTCCTATAAAGGAATAGCTTGTAAAAAGAGACCAAAATGAGGTTCAATTTGGCGTGAAAAATAGATAAAAATATTCCCCTGTACCTAAGACACCTGCAGCATGAGTATCGAAAGACAAAATAGGTTCTAAATGAGGATACTCATGAGAGGAAATCCCTATCCACGGAAGAACAATGGTAAAGACAAGGAGCTAATGGTTAAAAATACCATAGTCCATGGTCAGAATGTTAATTGTTAGGTTTAAGATGGAGTAGGTATAAATGCAGAATGCATGTGAAACGACAAAAAACCATCCTGTATGAGCAAAAAACACTTTAAAACGATGATAAACCTGTTACAAGGCAAAAATATATGGTATTAGTTTTATAAATTATGAACTATAGGGAAAAAACCGACTTGAAAAATAAATTTTCTATAAATAGTTCAAAACATAAATAAAAACTCACCATTTGGATTTTAGCCATAAAAGACAAGTTTTCACCTCTACCTTCAATTGCTCGGTGTGGAGAATCCAGTGGACCATTTCCAAATCCGCAAATGTCAGGTAATACTACACTCCATGCTCTTCAATTTGATCCAAACAATTATCAAAATCAAGCCCGAATTTCATGTTTTTAAGCGTCCTCAACAAAGCAACGCTGTGTATGCGGGTTTGCTATAGTGAAATTCGAGTACACACGTTCTGTATGCGGGTTGCCCGAAGGATAGTCACGTACAGTACGTGACCTGCCTTAATAGACAGTTGTGTATGCTGCATGAGGTGGAAAAGAAGCATATAGGGTCAAAATTTTGAAACTTTATATGAAACTAAAGGTTTACAATTGCTTGTTTACCAGGTTGAAAGATGGTGCTTGAGTGGAGGGAGCGCGAACATGAAGATATGGACCAAGAAGCACTCCAAGATGCCCCCACCGTGAATGTTTTACGTTCAAGTGGGTTGTTAAAGTTTTTTTGTACCTCACCCATGCGGGGAAATGTTCACCTCTTAGAGTTCCTAATAAATTATTGGGATCATGACTTGGGCATGTTTGACCTTCAAGGTGAGTCCTTGGAGATTACTTCATAGGATGTTTATTTCATTACTGTTCTATCATGATGGGGAGCTCTGGTAAACTCGGAAGGCACCTGCAGAGGCGGTGACCCTCTAAGTGTCCAGAACTATATTGATATATATTGCGTAGTAGGCACACAAAAGAGGGGTAGTTGCATCCCTATTGTGCACATACGTGATCTTCCTCTACAGGTATTGACAAGTACTATAGTGAGGGTTGCAGGGTCATATTCACTTCACCTTACAACATGGAACTAGATGAGACTAGTAGTGGATTGTATGCAGGGGGACCTATATGACTGGTGCTCGGGAGTGATCCCGATTATGAGAAAACAGCTCTTTGACTGCAAGAGAGGTAGGACAAAGAATTTTGGATATTCTAGCATACTAGTAGCCTTCTTCTTTGAGAGAGTGTCGGGATTGAGCCCTGCAGTACCTTTCCAGTTTGTTCTCCTCGTCAGCCTAGGCTGAGTAGATGGGGAGATATCTTCCTTCGCCAGGGAGGTGGTGGCTCAGTGCAGAGTGTCTATGATAACGACTTCTAATTTTGGTGGGAGCGACAATTGTCAGCACTGGAGCAGTTTCCATATGCTGGAATGGACTTCCATGGTGATCCATACCTCATCCTCCCTCTAGGAGGAGCATGGGGAGAGTTAGGTAATTTTTTATTTTCAAATTTTTTAAAATTTTTATGAATTTTAAAATATAGAGATATATACATATGTATAAAATTTCTAATCCTTTTAAAATGTCAAAATGCAGATATTGGACAAGTCCGCCTTGAAGGGAATCCACGCATGTATGTGTGTCCTGTCTTGGGAGAAGGCCAGGGGCTGATTAGGGTTCTTGAGGGGAAGCTGGCCAGGCTTACCTAGAGAGTACCCACCTTACAGATTGAGCACATCCCAGCCATCATGTAGGAGTTTGTGGTTGGTGTACCACCTTTCTGTATACGCCTTTTGAGGCGGGTAGCCAGAGCAGTATTGGTATACATAGATGTTGTTGAGGCTATTGAAGCCAAGGAGGCTGAAGAAGACAGAGTACAGGGAGACCGGGGGGACCAGGGTGGTCCAGCTCAGATCTAGGAGTATTTGATGGACTTTGATCCATATTTTGTATATTTTTTGTATATTATACAGTTATGACTGGATCTGAGGATCAAAGAATCGACCTATCTATATGAACAGATATTCACACATTATATATATATATATATATATATTGTCGGTTTATTTACAAATATTTTTTATGTGTTTGCTGTATACTTTTATGGAAAATGTGTTAAATGCCAATCCAAGATGTAATTAGCATATGCATCAGTTAATGAATTTTGATTCCTTGGAATATGATTGAATATAATGAACTCAAAATTTCTTTCCAATAGCCTAACTTGCATAATCTGACGCAATAGGATAGGGTTCCGCACCTGATAAGCCCGATTGAGGTGGGAAACAACCAGTTGAGTGTCCAGTCGGACTTCCAGCTAAGTGATACCACATGACAAAGCATCCCATAGAAGCTCAATGACGACCCTATATTCAGCCACATTATTGGAAGCAAGACCTAAGCAAGTGCCTCCTGAGGCAACTAACTGTCCTGTGGGTGAATAAATGACCCATGTAGCTAAAACTAGATTACAAGTGTGGCGACTGGCGCCATCAGCGAAACCTACAAACCTCTCAGAAGACATCTGAAACAACTAGCAGATGATATAAAAAACACAAACTGAGGAACTAGTGTGCATAAAAATACATACAATAAAATACAAGAAAAAGTGTTAAGCCTAAGCGTAGTACTTTTTCAAGTAGAGCCCATTTCTAGGCTCAGCAAGCTTATTCCCATCGAAATCTATCAATTCATATGTGCCTTTCTTTAATACTTTCAACACGATATAAGGTCCTAACCACATAGACCTGAACTTTCCTGCCCCCAGGGGTTCCTTGTCTTGGTCCCAGAGCAAAACGAGTTCCCCCTCAGAGAAAATTTGAGGCTTGACCGATTTATCATATTGGATTTTGACCCTATCTTTATGAGCTTGGTTTGTTGTCAGCGCATCTCTACACTGTTCATCAAGGTGTTCTAAATGTAATAGACGTTCTTCAAGCTCAGTTGTATCCGATAACACATGAATAGCAATTTTTAAAGACGGGATTTCACATTCAATCGGGGTAACAGCTTCCACTCCATGGACAAGTTGGAAGAGAGAGAAACCCGTAGCAGTTTTTACATTGGTTCGATATGCCCAAAGAGAAGGGTACAGCATGATATGCCAGTTTGAACGGGCTGCATTAATAGTACGTTTGAGGATAGTTTTCAAAGTTTTGTTAATAGCCTCGACCTGACTATTGGCTTGAGGATAGAACGAGGATGAATGTTCTTGTCTAAATCCTAGCATAGTGGTCAGTTCCGTCATCATGCTATTTTGAAAATGACTGCCATGGTTAGTGACAATCACCTTGGGTATACCAAATCGTGATATAATTTGATTGAACATGAAAAAAGATGCAGTTTCCCCGTCGGCTCTAAAGGTGGCCATTGCCTCTGCCCATTTTGTAAAATAATCCACAGCAACAATAATATATTTGTGCCCCCCAGCCGAGGCTGGGTTACACGTCATGTAATCAATCCCCCACTTCATGAAGGGGCCCACTGAGACGACAGGAAATAACGGAGCGGGATGTGACCACATTTTCCTGGTATAAAGCTGGCAAGGGTGACAATGCTTCACTGCTTCTACACAATCTTTAAAGATTGTGGGCCAGAAATAACCGGCACGTAATATTTTCTGGGCCGTTGCTAACCCAGATAAATGACCCCCACATGCTCCACTATGGGCATCATTTAGGACAATCTTCGCTTCCTCATGGGTCAGACATCGACGCAAAACAAAATCTACCCCCCTACAGTATAAAGTATCTCCTATGATGAGGTAGTTCTTAGCATGTAGACGTAGTTTACGTCGTTCTTCCCGCGAGAAAGATGCAGGTACTTCAAAGTCTGGAGATAGATAAGTATATCTCCTTACCAGGGATCAGAGGTGGAAATAAAAAATATGTGCTCATCTGGTAATGAGTCTTCTTCAATAGCTACGTCTTCATCTACTAGAAATTCTGCAATAAGCTCAGCAAAAACTGAGGATTTTTTGGATTTGGCAGACTAAAAGTCCAAGTCAAACTCTTGGAGAATGACTATCCATTTGTTGAATTTGCCTCCAACTATCCGTCGGGACAAAACATATTAAAAAGGATTGACATATGCCCCTACCGTTGTAGTCCTTAGTAAGATGTAGTGACGTAACCTCTAAACAGCATAAACAGCTTCTAAGGCCAACTTCTCGACATGGAAGTACCTTAGTTCACGTCTAGCTAAAGCATGGCTAAGATAGTAAACAACATACTCTTGGAGCTTATCATCCTCTTAGACTAGGACTACCCCTATGGTCGACTCATACGCGGCCACATACAATATAAAATCCCAAGGGTAATCTGGCGGAAGCAATAATGGTGCCGACAACAAAGCTTTTTTCAATGCCTCGAATGCAAGTTGTGCAGTTTCATCCCATACAAATGAGGTGTCCTATTTTAACAGGCGCATGAAACCCTTAGTAATATTGGCATAGTTTACAATGAAACGTCAAAGAAAATTGGACTTTCCCTGCAGGCTCTGAAGTTGCTTGATAGAATGAGAAGGAGGCAAATTTACAATGGCCTCAAGTTTTAACGGATCCACCTGAATGTCTCGATTAGAAACAATGAATCTGAGCAATCTCCCTGACTCGACAAAGAACACACACTTGTGGGGATTCAAGCAAATTTTATAGTATCTGCATCTTTCAAATATCAAATGCAACTGATCTAGATGGGCAATCCCCTTACGAGAATGTGCAAGCAGATCATCAAGGTAAGGTTTGACAATGGCTTTAATATCATGAAAAGCAAAATTCATTGCCCGCTGAAAGGTTGCCCTAGCATTTTTCAATCCAGAGGGCATTTTTTTGTACGTGAAGGTACCCCAAGGAAAAAATGAAAGCAGTTTTATGTTGGTCTTCCGGTTTTATTTGAATTTGATTATATCCGTAGAAACCATCCATAAATGAAAAAACTTCACTTCCCGCGCAAGCATCAATAATTTGATCTATAAATGGCATGAGATAGTTGTCCTTAGGACAGGCTTTGTTTAAATCTCTGAATTCATTACAGACGTGTATGATCCCTTGCTTTATATCAACAGGAACAGGGTTGGATACCCATTCTGTCAAAGCTATGGGATAAATAAAACCAGCTTTCAGCAGTTTTTCCAATTCAGCCTTCACTGCCGCTGCTTTACGCGGGTTAACAAGTCTCAACTTTTGTCGAATAGGTTTAGCTTTAGGGTATGTTCGGATCTCGTGCTCGACTATAGATGGATCAATGCCTGGCATCTCCTCATATGACCAGGCAAAAAAGTCTCGGAATTCCTTAAACAAGGCGGTATAAATCGCAATCTCCTCAGGAGCAGTTTGCGCCGATATGTATATTTTCCACAACGTCAGGATTTACAGAGATGTTGATAGGGATGGTAGCAGAAATATTTGACATATTCCCCTCAGTAAACATTCCTTCCCTGGGTAAGCGATTAACGGGCGTATCAACATCATCTGTCAGTCTCACATGAAACTCTTGATTCTCTATCCTGCTTAGCTCTGGAAGAAAATAGGATCGATGATGAATATCTTCACAGAAGGTAAAACTATATCTAAACAATCTATCGAATGCAAAGAGTTTTCTTCCCAAGCAGAAAAATAGACTTCTTCCAATTCCTCTGAGATTGAGAGTGGAACCGGAATGGGATCAACAGTGGTTTGTGTGATAGCTTGATAAGCTACTTCCATTGCCGATAGAGGCACTTCAAGTTCATGGTGGGTAGGGAGAACCCAAGGATCATTCCTATCAACAACCATAGCAATGGAATTTCCCACACTAGTAGAACCTATATAATTAATAGGAGCAGGAAGATCGAATGTGCCCATCAATGATGTGTACATTCCAGCCCCTAAGCTCTCTGTAGCAGGTTTAACCTGATCAACCAATGGCACAGTGGACTCATTAGACTCCATGCAGCCTTTTCGGGTGAAACTGATTTGGTCAACAGTAACCAACTTCCCTTTGTGTGGAAAAACTACCACTTGAAAGACGACCAATGCATTAGTAGACATGGCATAAGTCCAGCTTCTTCCCAAGAGAAAATTATAGTCCAAAGGTGCATCAATCACCTCTACCTCAACAGACACCGCTTTCCCTACCAGCTTAATTTCAAAATCTGGTAGGATACCATGCAGATGGAATGACCTTCCGTTAAAATCAGTAAGCACGGTGTTTGACGGGACCAACTCTGGGGATCCAAGAGCTTTCCAACATGACAAGGACATAACACATGTAGAATCACCCTCATCAACAACTATCCTTCCAATGGTCTTTCCACCATGGATGGAATCTATCGATAAGGCTACATGGTAAGGTAGGCGAATTTTGACATTAGACAAGTGAAATTTCGCCATGAGACTCGATGAGTCCATACTTCCTAAGGCTGCTAAGAGTGCATCCCGCTAGGCGGGACAACTCTGTAACACCTCTAAAGCCAACATTGCACAAGGTGTCTAGGCTAAGTCTTCAACCACAGAGTAGTTGGATGCATCCCTAGCATTAGGATTATGCAAGTTCTTCTTAAAGACACCTTTTGGTATCTTGGGCATAGTTTCGACAGGTTTCTCAATCGTGAGAGGGTTAGAAGTTTCACTTATAGATTTACCCTTCTCAGAGGTCTCTTTTTCATAGTTCTTATTTCTGGTTAGTAGAAAAGTTGAAGATCGAACCGTGTTGATATAATTGGGTTCAGGGGCATTTGGAGTGCCCCCTGCTACATTTGAAGCTGAAGCAAAATTCTGCCCTTGGGGAAATGGATCCTTCAAGACAGCCGGTTGTTGAGCTTTTAACAGCTTCTGGGATTGTTCCATAAGGGGACAAATATGGGTAAGGTGATCTTCATGGCACAACTTGCATGGGAATTTCACCTTTTTCTTTTCTTTCTTGCCCCCATCAACATTGTTTGCGGGTTTCTGCTTGTTTTGATTTCTCTCCCCTTTCTTTCCTCTCTTCTTTTTCCCACCGGGCTGCTGATTGCCCTTCTGAGAGGTCTGTGCAAAAACATTTGCATTTTGGGGTTAGGGGTCAGCCTTTGCTGCCTCTGTCATAGAATGTTTGATGAATGGTTGATGGAGTTGTTTGGCCAAAGATTCTATAGTGGGAGAATTAACGAAACCAACCACACCATCGACATGGGGTCCATGCTTAGGTTTCTCTGTATCGTGTGTTGGCCTCGGTACCTCAGAGATAATATCATACAAGATCCCAGACTGAGAATATATCAGGTCAAGTTGTTGGGACTTGAGGATAGCTTCTTCCTCACTCGTCACTCCTGAAGTAGATACGTCCTTAGATATATAGGGAAATAGTGATTTAAGGAACCATTCTAGTAAGAACTCAAGAGGAATAGTGGCTTTAATAAGGCTCTTCTGCCTCCTCCATTCTTGGATGTGATTCGAGATATGGGTAGCCTTGTCCTGCCAGAAGGTAGATAATAAGTTTGTTCCGAAATCATATCAGACAAGAAGCTAAAAGTGGCTAAGGAATGCATTATCCAAGTCCCAAAAACTACTAAACGCAGCAGAAGGCAACTCAATGTACCATTTTGCTGCAGTTCTCGTCAAGGTTATTTGGAATAGCCTCAGCTGAACTGAATCTTCATTCAGTGAGTTGGAAGAGCACCATAAATGAAAAGTGGTGACATGAGCCCCAAGATCTTCACCAACTTTGTCTTCGAATTTTGGGATGTTCGAGGGAAACTTGGTGGGTACGGGCGGCCAGGAGGGATCATGCCTCACCGGGTCATTCATCAATTTAGACAAATCTGGCAAGTTTAACGTTGCTAGGAAAGGAAGCTTAGGTCTAACCGGAGCACTAAAAGTACCAGTTTGGGGATTAGAGGGACTTGCCCTCAAATTCCCATATGTAAAGGTGGGGTTGCCCCCTGCCACTGGTTGCGAAGTGGACGGGTTACTTTGAAATGGATTCCATCCATAAGCCACAGGATTGTTGGTATGAGGTGCATTATAAGAGGTTTTGGCTGCCCCAGTTGAAACTGGGGTTTGAAAAATAGGAGCAGGTATCCCTCCGCTAAAAATCGAAAAGGGAGAGCTCACGAACGGAGTAGAGACTGGGGTTTGGAAACCTTGAGGGTTAGTGTTTCCAAACTGCACCCCTACATAAGAGGGTGGTGGGCCTACGTATGGAGTGGACGGGGGAATTCACCCCCAATTCCAAGGAAATCCTTGGACAAAAGCTGAGGATGCTATATGACCACTTTGGGCAATGTGTGTGAAGGAGGTTGGAACTATAGGTACACTAGGAATCCCAGTGACCATACCACCAGAAGCACCTGCTAGGCTTGTGGGAACCGGTGGTTGGACCACTCGGCTCACTGGAGTCAAGGGTGTAGTAGGTATGCTTGATCTAGGGGTACTTATTGGGGGAGGTAGCACCCCTTCAGCCGGGATGGCTGAGGTGAAAATGAAAGAACTTTCTCTTGCACTAGACATTATTCTTCCCACACGGACACCAATCACAGGTGGATCAAAAGGATGAACCTGAACGATCACAGGATCGTTTAAATCAGTCAGAGGTGTATTAAAATTCCTTGCAAACTCGTCATCCTGCAAGTCTTCTATCTCAACTGTGTTCAAATTAAGACTGTTTGCCCTAAGTTCTGATTCACCTGGAAATTCACTAACTCCTACCGGTTCAAATGAACCATCTGTGTCCAATCTCCACCTTTAAGGGGGAGGTGGAGGTTCCAATGTGATAAGAGGAGGAAGGTTTTGCAACCTTCATGACCTTCTGATAGGTTATTCTTCCACGATTGTAAATTTGACAATTCAAACCCTAAGGTCGGCTAAACATAGACAAACCATAGAGCAATCACTACGAAAAATCCTAAAGTCTCAATATCCAGCAAGGGTAAAAGATATTCTTTTCCAAAGAAAGCTGAAAGACAGATGCTTGGCGTCCTTGAAGAGGTTCTTAGGCACAAGCGGAGGAATCACCCACCACCCTCCTACACTTTCAACAAGGGTTACCTTCCAAGCCCGCCCAAGGTGAACCAGAAATAGCCTTCTGGTTTACCTATGTATGAACCCTAGATGTCAAGAGACTAGAGGCTACCTTAACTATACCAACAATCTGAGGGGATAGTCGCAAGCCAGATTCGTACGCATGGGCAGGGTAGCTGAGCCCAAAACTCTATCTAGGACAGAATCCCCAGATGCGTAAAAATCCGGATTTATGTTTCGACAAGGAATTGGAGGGTTATCTCCTCAGTCCAATGCCTCCACGTGGCCTTGTGCTTGACTCTCGTTTGAGAGGAGCTTCCCAGATACTATCAATAAAAAGAAGTATTTACCTATCGATTGGCCCACTATGTCTAAATTTAAATACTTATGGAGAGTTTAAACTTCCTATCCCACAAGTCTAGCCTAAGCTAGTAGGTGTATGGCCCTAAAAAAAAAAAATTACTAATAAATTTTAATTATTGCGTTCATTTTAAGGGCTATTTTTTACTCATAAGGCAAGTGGAGTGAAAGACTACGATGTTTTTGACTCGATAAGAAATGTAAAAAACAATAGGTGTATACTTCCAAAGCAAATTATCACTACTTAAAAAACAAGCTTCTCTTTTCTTTTTTTTTGTAAATGTAAACTAATGAAAATGCAACGAATAAAGAGAAAACTAAGACTATATTTTTTGTAATTTTTGAGATTATATTTAAAAACTAAAAACAAAACTACTGTATGCAAATCAAATGCAAAAGTTTCTAATGTTTTCTTTTCACTTTTAAAATTGCTCAAAGACTACTATGCACCTAAATGCACAATACTTGAGTATGCTTGAATAAACTAACTGTATAAAATAAGAAAAATGAATTAAAGCAGATTCATAGACCCAAAGATCAACCACCTAAGGAAGACTTGGAACCCTAGCTTGGGAAGGCACAATGAATAGAAATCACTGAACTCAATCAAAGGTAAGTGACAAACCAATACTATTCGAAAATAGAATGGAAAATACAGTGTCTGGAACCCTGATCACTGATTCAGACAACTAGAACTTAAACCTATTACCCAACAGGAAAATCCACTTCAAGTTGCTAACAGAAAGACAATCCAAACAATAAGAACTCAAGGGCTTACAGAAAGCACAAGGTATGGCTAACAAGGTCATCAAATTCACAGTGAAGTGCTCATAGTGAAGGCCACTCAACAAGACAAAATCTATAGAAGGACAGGGATAAGCAAACCCTAACCCAAAATTGTGTTGCTCAGGATTGTACGCAACTGTGTATAAGAGAAACCCACGTATTGTACGCGACTATGCTATAGAGCAACCCACGTACGCAGGCCTCTGTACGTGACTGTGTGCAAGAGCAACCCACGTACAGGAGTTAAATTTTTTTTTAAAAAGAAAAATTATCAAGGACTTCAAAGCACCACTACAAATCTGAACCAAGAAAAGACACCGCACACTCAATCAAGCAAAGACTGGGTACTGATCTACAGAAATAACCCACAGCAGTCTAGGCTCCCCAACGGAGTTGCCAGTTCTGTTGTTCAGGAATAAGCACCCTTGTAACCTAGGGTCTGGGGTTACCAACGTACTTTTAATACTTGCATACAATCAGCTTTAAAGTACAGAAAGGAAATAGGAAGAAATGTTGGACTCACCCAATTACCGACGGTTGGTCCAAGCTTTGTCTTCTCCCACTCTGCTTCTCTCCAAAGCTTTCAGGGATGCACCTCCTTCACCTGCAAAGAGAAAATTCTCCAAGTACAATATTATACATGTATATATAACAGGTTAGATAAAAAATATATATAGTGTTCAATCAAATATATTCATCAACGATGATACATGAAAGAGACTCAACACAAAGTTCGAAGAAGAATTATCTTTATTAACAATCAGTGAATGAAATAAGTGTACAACCCAACACCTGAGACAAGGACTCCTCTGCAACCAAAGAATTATGAGTTCTGCTGCTCCAAAGACTTCTGAATATATACCACCAGCATAACTTTGCTCTCCAAGATTCATCCTATTAATGCCCTCCTCAAGGCCTCTATTTATACTTTGGGAAATAGAGCAGTTTCAAAGGTTGATACAGTTGAGATGGTTAATGATTAGGGTTCAACTAATCTGCATTAATCGTGTTTTATATTTTTTAATGTCGAATGGATGTGTACGCGACTATTGATACTAGCAACCCGCGTATGACACGCGAGTTTCTTTAAGGGAAACCCGCGTATAGATCTGTATGTGTGTTGCAATGAGAATAGTCGCGTACAGTACGCAGGTTGTCAACAGATATAGTTGCGTATGTACGCGAGTTTCAGTGGAGATAGTCGCGTACGGCAATCAACACATAGAAAAATAAAATGGCAAATTGGTTGAAAGGTAAATGCATCCCATGTCATGCCCATCTATAGTGTTTAGGAAAACTTCAATCCTAAAATGTACTTTTGTGTACCAACATAATGAATTGTCGGCACTCGAATGGAGAAGTGCCATTTGGGTTGATAACACTTGTCCCCTTACATTCAGGGAGGAATGATGTATAGTGCAAATGGATCTACAAAAATAAACTAGAAGTAGATGGATCTACTACTGAGTACAAGGCTCAGTTAGTTGCAAAGGGGTAGTAACAAATCCATGGGTTGTACTACAATGATACATTCAATCATGTTGCAAGAATGGATTCCATAAGGCTAGTTTTGGTCATTGCAGCTTCAAAGTAGTGGGAGATACATCACACTGATATGAAGAGTTCCTTCCTCCATGGTGACCTAGAAGAGGAGATCTATATGAGACATCCTCAGGGATAAATTGAAGATTCATCCTCAATTTGCAAACTAAGGAAATCTATGTATAACCTCAAGCAAGCCCCAAGGGGATGGTATGCCAAGGTGGATTCCTTCTTACTGTCACAAAAATTCGAGAGGTTCAAGTTTGAATGCAATGTCTACGTGCAGCAGAAGGGAGGTTACTTAATGTTGATTATCCTGTATGTGTATGACTTGCTCATTACCAGTGGTTCAGCTTCTGGATTGTGGGATATCATCAACCTTGAGAAAGGAATTGTCCATGATAGATTTAGGGATGTTGAGGCAGTTTATTGGCCTTGAAGTGAATAAAAAATATTCAGGGATCATGATTACATAGACGATATACATAGGTGATTTTCTCAAAAGGTTCCATATGACTGCTTCAAAGCAACACTTTTCCCTTTCCTATCTAGCATAAGATTGGAAGAAGGTAGTTCTACACCCCTGGTTGATAGTACTCTCTATAGATAGTTGATTGGTAGCCTATTGTACCTCGCTCATTTGAGGCCATACTTGTCTTATGCTGTGAGTGTTGTTGCTAGGTTCATTCAAGAGCCACATGAGTTGCATTGGAAGGAAACAAAGCACATCTTGCATTATGTGCATGGTATGAGAGAGTTTGGGATTCACTATTTTGTTGGTGCTCAGCTAGATCTGATTGGTTTTATTGATTCCTATTGGGATGGAGATAGTAGTGACAGGGAATCTACTTTAGGATTTGTGTTTGTATTGGGATCTAGACCAATGTACTAGTCAAGAAAGAAGCAAGAATCTCTTGCTCTCTCCTAAAAAGAAGCAGAGTATCGAGGGGCTGTAAATGCAGTTATTCAGACAGTTTGGCTACATGGGGTTTTGACAGAGTTTGGAATTCACACTTCTCCTTCAATGGATGTTTTTTGTGATAATCAAAGTGCCATTAAAATTTCTAGTGATCCAGTACAAAAGTAACGGTCCAAACACATTGAAGTCCATATGCACTACATATGGAACTAGTGCATAGTAAAGATATAATCCTAGATTACTGCCCTATAGAGGAGAATATTGCAGACATATTCACAAAATATTTCACTGAAAAGATATTTTTTATCTCATATCTCTTCTTGGTTTGAAGGTTTGATTCAGTTGTTCTTAGGTTTCCACTATTCATTTTTAGTCGGGGATTCCTATGAGTTTTTCCCCATTTCCTTGGTTTATTGAGTAGATAATTTTTTACATTAGATTGTATAGGTGACCTTTGGTCTCAGTTTCCAGGGACCAGGTTGTCCAAGTTTAGATTAAGGGGGGTGTTAGGATTATTATAATCCTCCCTTATCCACCATTGTCTAAATGTGAGTTTTCTAGCTTTAGAGAATGTTTCCACTTCACTAGTGCCATGAGGGAACTCATATGGGCCCCACCTACCACTTGATGCACCTGTCTACATGAGTTTAGGAGCTACAGAGGACAATATCTATAATCTAGAAATCCACACTGAGTCATGGGAATCCCACTATTAGTTCACCCTAGTCTATGTTGATTTATGCTCCGATGGGCATCAGTTAGTTCATCTCCAGTTATCCTAGTGCCACATTTGCATGATCTAAGGAGGTTAAGCACCTTTTCTCACCTACCTTGATCATTTAACTGATTATGAACTGATTTAGTTGTCTCGAGTTACACTAGTGAGTCTCCAATGGTGATTTTCCCACAATTAGTGATCTCTAAAGTCAATCCAAGTCATGGAATTTGAATCACTCCTAGTGGATTCAAATTTTCTTCATTGTATCATGGTTGTATCACATACATATTAATGATTATCAAATTATGGTTATGTTTTTACATTTTTGTCTCTTTTCGTAATAATTTTACCATGATTGTTTGATCATTCTAACATTGAAATACTTATTCCTCGTTCATATTTATTTCACAGTAAGGTTCAATCCAACTTGATGATCCTATAGCTTGCTAAATTTAATAGAGCATTGTTGTCCAATATAGCTATCTATAAGACAAAATGTTTTTGAAGAGAAAGGCATTGCAAATGGAGTTGAAAACAAGAACATAGAACCTTGTTGAAAATAAAGAGAACACTGAGGATGGTGTTATTACAAGGGGGAGCGGATTGTAAGATCCCCCAATTTGACCCTTGTACTATATTGAATAAGATTATGTAAAATTATGTAAACGTGCTAGTATGGATTTATAGTGCACAACTCAAGGCCAAGACCTGACTAGTGAATGATTAGGCATGGATTATGTAAACATTTTAATTGGAACATATGGTTGGATTGTCATGCTAGCTTGAAAGATATGTAAATATTATGTTGGAAAAATAATAAAATGACACAAGGTGGTTGTCTAAAGAGCACTAGAGGGGCTATGATTCCACTATAGGGAAAGAGGAAAGGGGGCCTATGGGAGATTAAATCCTCTATTGACAAGTGTCAACCTTAGAACTCATCCAATTGATTTCATTTCCTTTAAATGATCCAATTACTTCCTTTTGGTTGTTAAATCCAATCAATGAATGCTTGCATGAGGTTGGTGAGGAAAGTCTTCTAATGTAGTTATGGAAGCATGGGATGAATATACTTCTATGACAATTGTAAGGGTCCTCTCCTTTATGTTCATGAGTAATGGCAGTTGCATTTTTCATCAATTCTCTCATATTTTGGAGTCTACCATCTATTTTTCATTATGCATATTTTAAGTCAACAATTTTTATGCCATATAGAATTATTGCTTTTGTTGTTCATTCCATTGCCATCACCAATTACTAGACTATGAATAACTGGAAATTTAAATTTGGAAGGGAAAATTGTAGATTTGAGAGAAAATATATGGTTGTAGGTGATCATAGAGGTTGGGAAATATAGGAAATTTATCCATGTTAGAATAATCAAACCCATAGTTACCCATATTTCACATTAGTTAATCAGTTTTTGTCTTATTCCTAGCTTCCTAGATTCCTTACTATGTTAGTTGGCATCCACTTGCACTTAGATGTCAACAAATTCCAAAACTAGATTAAGGAGCGATTTAGAAACATCCTGGAAAATATTCTGACAACTATGCAGTAATTCTAGAATAGAAAAAGTGTAGTTTTACTTTTTCTGAAAGCTTTCTTGCTTTTAGTAGTTTCAAGGAAAAAGGGAAAAGCTAGTCTAGGAGTAACTGTCTTGTTTTTTGCCTTAACCATATTCATTCTTTTTCTCCATACAAAAGCATGGATATGGTCTCTTTCCATCATTTATCAACTGGTACATATCACTCAGCTAATTCGTGAGCATCTTGACATATTAGGAAAGTGATTTATGCACCTATGGGGGATTTTGACTAGTTTAGTAAGCACATTAGAGAGAATTTGAGGTCAAAAATGGGCCTCAAAAGGACCAAAATGTACTATAAAAATCAAACAATTACATTCTAGTAGATGACACCATCCCCCATGGTTGAGGTGGCATTGCATGAGTTAAGAATGCTTATTTGTCACATTTTCTATGGTGGATGAAAACCCATAGTTTACCAAGGTAGTGGTACAAGTAC
>LPNX011081099.1:30050-54314 GCA_001517045.1 Pseudotsuga menziesii
AATACTTTTCGGAGTTAAGCTTGAAGAAGCAAGTTATTCTCCTTTGGTAAATAATACACTGTATAGGCAGTTGATTGGGTGTTTGTTTTATCTGAATCATACTCGAACTGACATATCTTATGCAGTTAATGTGGATTCCAGAAACATGGATCAGCCTCATGAAATACATTGGAAAACAGCTAAAAGAATTCTAAAATTTGTTCAAGGAACAAGAACTCATGAGATTTTTTATGCAGCAAAATATGACTTACAACTAGTTGGATTTACTAACATTGATTGGGTAGGTGACAACACAAATCCATGGCACTCTCATCTACAGAGGTAGAGTATAGAGGAGCTATGAATGCAACTACTCAATGTTTGTGGTTGCAAGGAATACTTGGAGAATGTGGGATCGAATCAAAGACTTCCATTGTCATCTATTGTGACAATCAAAGAACCATTCGAATCTCTATTCGAATCTCCACTGATCCAGTTCAAAGACAATGAACCAAACACATTGAGATCCATATGCACTATATCAGGGAGATTGTGCATGATGGTACCATTGCTCTACTCTATTGTGCATCTTCAGAGCAAGTAGCAGACATCTTCACCAAGGTGTTTTGTGAGAAGACCTTCAATAATCTCAAATCACTGCTGGGGATTGTTGATCATGTAGTGAAGAATTATTGATAACAATATTTCCAAAATTTTTGTTAATGTCCATGTTTAAGGGAGGATTTTCCCATTGGATTTTTGCCTCTTTCCTTGGTTGTATGGACAAGCAATATGTAAATAGTGACTAATCCTTATTTCTATGCCCTATATTTTTCTGATATTTAACATAAATGTAGGCTTAATGGGGGGTTTTAGAATAATCAAACCCATAGTTACCCATATTTGACATTAATTAATTTTTTGTCTTGTTACTAGATTCCTTATTATGCTAGTTGGCATCCACTTGCACCTAGAAGTCAACAAATGCTAAAAATGGATTAAGGAGCTCTTTAGAAACATCCTGGGAAAGATTCTAACAACTATGCAATAATTCTATAATAGCATAAGCGCATTTCTGCTTTTTCTAAAAGTTGTCTTGCTTTTAGTAGTTTTAAAGAAAAACGAAAAAGCTAATGTAGGAGTAACTGTCTTGTTTTTTTCCTTAACCATACTCTTTATTTTTCTCCATCCAAAAGAATAGATATGATCTCTTTCCATCACTTATCATCTGGTACATCTCACTCAGCCAATTCGTGAGCATCTTGACAGATTAGGAAAGTGATTTATGCACCTATGGGGGATTTTGACTAGCTTAGTAAGCTTGTTTTTTGTCAAATTCGAATAGGATTCTTATGCTTTCGAATCTCTGATGTAATTATATATTTGGGAAGCCTATTACTTGATGAGTTTGTTGTATTTACACTTATTCAATATAGGATTTTTTTATGCTCCATATCCAGTCTCCTTTTTATGGAATTTTACATGTTTGACTAGTAATTTTGTGTGTAATTGATCTACAGTTTGGGCTTAATTTCCACAATCCATTGGTTTTTTCTACTTCTGAATGCTTTAGAAACCATAAATTATTTCTATATGAGGTGTTCCAACAACATACAATAAATTGGACTCTTATTACACACACTGGTAAGTATTGTAAGGTTTGGATTTTTTGAGGAAACTATTGATCAAGGAAAAGAATTTCCTTCCTTGTGTTGTGTGGGGAAGTTGGAAGGACTGTCATGGTCGAGTGAGATTTCTATAGTGATCTCGATGATCATTTGGATAAGCATTGAAATCATAATGGGTTGTGAGCTAAGAGAGAGAGAGAGAGAGAGATGCATGTAGGTGTTCCCTTTTCCCCGGTGGCCTCATAGCCCATCTTGGGGGTGGTCTCTTAGAAAAGTGAGTATATGTTGGATATAGTGCATATGATTGGGTGAAAAATTGTTCCGACACATCTAGTTGCTTTAATATTCTTTGTTTAAAGATAAGATGTCTATGGTACATATTATTGTATATGCATGTTGTGTGGGTGTGGATAGATATTTATTTCTGCCGAGTTTTCCATTTATGCATCTCCACACACATTTTATTATTTATGAATTTGTAATATGATTACGGGGAAAAATTTAAAAGTAGTGAATTCATAATTATCCCCATATCTTGGTAAAAATTATGGATGGGGATGTGACACAAGCGATATTAGGGTTTAACTAGTCCTAGAACTTGTAAGTGAGGTTCTTTTGTGCTAATACTATATAAGTGTGGCTCCTTAGGAATTAGTAAATTAGGTCATGCATGTGTAGCTAGGGTTAATTGGTATTAGAACCACCTCATAAGGAATTTAACTCAATCATGCATGAGAAACCATTATTTAATTGGACATGCATGTGAAACTTGACCTAAATACCCAACTACAATGCATTAAATACTTAACCAAGCCAAAAAATACTAACTGAAGTGAACTAATCAGTTAGTAGGACAAAGAAGTTAACTAAAGTGTATTAATCTCTATATAAGGGGGTTAGATAGATGTGAGGGAGCCTTTCTCCCCAAAAAGGAAATATTGATCCATTTTGACTAGTGTCCTCTAATCTATGTCTTAAACTTACAAACATGCATACAACTTCTTTAGAATCACTAAGGCTCTGATACCATGTGATATTTTGAACCAATGCATTTAGAATCTAAATAGAGTACGAATAAAATTATCAATCCATAAAAGAGAAGAATTTATTAGAGTAACATAATCTTCAGTAATCTAACAAAGAGAGGTCATTGAAGATGCAACTTCAATACAATTGCATAGAAATAAAGAGAGAATTCAAGTAAATATATATTGTGACTATAGGTATCCTCCCCATTCTCTCCTAGGAGATTATGGGGTACCCTCCCTGAAATATTTTTTTTACCTTAGACCATCCTTATTTTCCCCTCCAATCTTTTCAAGTATCTTCATGAGGTTTGGTTCAATCTTAAGAAAAGGATCTTTTGTTGAGTATGATTGCCATTGATGTCAAACGAGTTCATTAATGACAGAAATCACATGACATGTATGATGATGCAACATGTGTGAGGATTTTGCAAAGTCATATGATGATGTTCTATTTCTTTCATGAAGTCATTTTTACAATTTGACACCATTCTGTAAAAGTATGGAAACTTGTTGAAACTCTGAAAAATTGAGTAAGTATAGGAAAATCAAAGGTCATCAATGACAAAGCATTAGAGGAATTTTGGGGTCTAAAATGGGCCTCCTAAGGGAAATAATAAAATAATAGTTAAAATAATAAAATAATATTGATTAATTTTGGAGGAAGAAAGAAAAAAACTACTTTTTGTGTTCGTATTTTCGACATATCTCCCTGTGTTTTTACTCAAATTTCGATCGGGAGAGCTCGTTGGATGTAAAATCAAATTCCGCATCCAACGAGTACCCACACTGCATACTTTTGACAGACCCCGCTACCCCAAAAACAAGAAATACCTGAAAAAATGTGATGATGATGTCATCATCACATTTTTTCAGGTATTTCTTGTTTTTTAGGTAGCGGGGTCCTTCAAAAGTATACAGTGTGGGTACTCGTTGGATGCGGAATCAAATTCCACATCCAACAAGCTCTCCCGCTCAGAATTTGAGTAAAAACACAGGGAGATATGTCGAAAATACAAACAAAAAAAGTAGTTTTCTTTTATGACAAATATGTCAATTCAACCATTATGGTTGACTCATTTTATTGAAATTCTATTGGTTCTTGAATTCCAACTCACAAAATTTGTTGTTGGCACGTTTTCTTATAAGGCCCATTTTAGACCCCAAATTTCCTCTAATGGAATAATAAAGGAAGTGATGACATGACATGTGGAATGTGTGATGAGGTTGCAAAGTCATATGATGGTGTTCTATTCCTCTCATGAAGTCATTGTTACAATTTGACACCATTCTGTAAAAGTATGACAACTTGTTGAAACTTGAAAATTTTAACTAAGTATAAATTCTTCTTAATCTTCCTAAGGGACCTCTGTAAAATACCTTCCATCTCATGTATTTGATGAATTAAATGATTTGAGAATATAGAAATCTAGATTGTTGTCTTGTGCGTCTAACCATATGATTGGTTTTTCAAGATAGTCTCTGAAGGTTAAGTTGTTAGTATACCAAAAGTGTTTTTTGGCATGATTTGCAGTGTTTCGGTTCTGGTAAATTTGTCTAAGTGGCCTCGGTAAAATTCCCGCCATATTTTGTTGGATACTGATAACAATTATATGAGACCATAAAGGTTTATCTTGTTGATGTGTGCATCTTACCATGGTCTAATTTCCCCTAAAACGTTCTTGAATAAAAAGTTACAGGTCTTCCAAAATGAGGTTTCATATTGTTTTGAGAAATTTGTTGAAAATTGACTAAGTATTGAAAAATCGGTCTAAGTTTCCCTAGTAAAATTCCTACCATATTTTGTAGGAAACTGATAAAAATAATCTGAGACCATAAAGATGTACCTTGTTTATGTGTGCACCTTACTATGGTCTTATTTCTCCTAAAAGGTGCTTGAAGACAAAGTTATAGGTCTTCCAAAATAGGGTTTCTGGATGTTTTGCACCAGTTCATGAAAAAGAACGTTTCCATAATGAAAATATGCATTAGTGAAAAGGTTTTAATAAAGAGACACAATGATGAAAAGACACTGTAACGGTTCAAATATATGATGAAAGAAGTATTTAAACATATGTTCGAAGTGGAAGAAAGATGTCTCAGCAATCCAGATCAATGTAACAACAAGAGAAGATAGACACCAATGAAGTGAAGAATAATCAATAATAGAATTGAAGAAAAAGATCAAATTAGGGAGGTAGGGTGGTGCTAGGGAAGGTTGCAATCCTACAAGGGGCTTTTAGCCTCCTTTCAATATTTCTTAGAAAATAGGGTGTTGTAGAATCCTTGTCTGTTGGAGCAGGAAGAAACTAGGGTGTTGTAGCTGAAAAACTTGGGGATTGGTGTCTCCAATAAGTTGTATATTGAAAAAACAATTGTAAATATAATTTTGCAGTTATAAAAAGTGTTTGTGGTTTTCCCAATTGGGCTTCCACGATAAATGGTGTGTTCTATGTATCTTGTTGATTATGTGTTTTAATGAATAAGTTAAAAGTGGTTTTAAATTCATAAAAGTTATCAATATTGATTCACCCCCCCCCCTCTTAATATTGTCCAATATTTCAACAATTGGTATCATAGCGAGATCCTTCACTGCAGTCTAAACCACTGGAAGGAAGATCCTATTAAAAACCACTATGGATCATCAAGAAGGGTTAGATCCTAACATACCTCCCATTATTTAAAGAAAATAATCATGCATTTTGGAGTGTAAGAATGATATCCCATCTAATGTCCCTTAGATGCAAAATTTGGAGTTCTATTGAAAAATGGTATAAAATACCAGACAACCTACCTACATATAGAGACGAACTATATGGATATGAATCCAATGCAAAATATTTGAATGCAATTTTGAAAGGATTCTAGAAGATTCAGTGTTTGTTAAAGTCGAGTGATGTAAGACAACCAAACATGCTTGGGAAAAAATAAAAAATGCTTATGAAGGGGCTTGCAAAGTAAAATAATTCAAACTTAAAACATACAAAGGCCAGTTCAAAAGTCTAAAGATGAAAGAAAAAGAAAATATTGCAGAATATCTTCTAAGACTAGATGAAATTGTCATTGTTATTAAAGGTCTGGGAGGATAAATAAATGAGAAAGAGGTAGTTGTAAAAGTACTAAGAACCCAACCAATAAGATATAACCCAAAAGTATCTACTGTAGAAGATAAAGATGATCTTGAAATTTTGACAGTGGATGAACTACATGGGATATTCACTGCCTATGACATGATAACATAAGAGAATGGAACGTCAAGAAAAGAGGAAGCATTTAAAGCTACAAAATAGTTAAAGAAATCTGAAGCTTTACCTAAGAACCAATCAGAGAACTCAAATGATGAATAAGATCTTTCCATCAAGAAACTTGAGAAAGTTGATCCTAGAACGGACAAAGGAAACCTACCACTTAAATATGTGGAAGAATTGGACATTTTTCCACAAAGTTTCCTTACCCAAAAGAAGAAGATAGTGATTATGAAGAACCTTACAGTCATAAGAAAACTCAAAAGAGTAAAACTATATACAAGAATAAATTTAATAAAAAAGAAAAAAAACTTCTATTCCATGGAAGACGGTGAAGATGAATAGATAAGTGAAAATGAAGAAATTATATTCATGGGAATAGAAACTCAAACATCAAATGATGTATCAGACGTAGAAGGAGAGGTGGACCTAGAGGCTGAACTCATAAGTGCTCTTGAGGAAATTGAAAAATGTATAAGAAGGAACAAATATTTGAAAGAACAATTGTCAAAATACAAAGAAGAGCATAAATCAAAAAAAGAGGAAGTCAAGCCCCTCCAAGAAGAGATTTACAATTCAAGACAACAAGTAATGGTTAACATGAAAGAGGTCAACAGCTTAAAACAAAAAGTTGATAACTTCAAGGGAGAAGTAAAGAGGCTAAAAGATCTGCAGACCATTAATGATAAGTTCAAAGAAAGCACTAAAACACAAGACCTTGAAAGACTTGAGGCATAAATTATTCAGCTTAAAAATAAGGATGATGAAGAATGTATTAAGTCAAAGTTTGAGAATAGCTCAAAGATTATATATGACATCTTAAGTGGCTAAATACCATCAAGTGACAAAGCTATATTAGGATATAACAAGAAAAGTTATGCTACTGCAATTATGGATCCAATTGGAAAGAAGGATAGTCAGAAATATGATCCCTCCTCTCATAATAAAGATATAACTAATATGATTCCTACAAGACTAATGGCAAGCAGGTATAATCATATCTTTATTGGTCATTTATACTCTTGTAATAATTTTGTATATATGGCTAGAGAATGTAAGCTGATAAGTCCTACAAAAAATAAGGCTACAGTAGAGGTTCAAAAACAAAGGAAGGGATGGAAGAAGAAGGAAGTTTTGAAGCAGAAAGATCAAATACTTCACAAATATAAAAGAACATTCTATCGATATTGTCATTTTTTTCAAAATTTTTGTCACAAGGTTGTTGATTGCAGAATCAAGAGAAAATATCAAGGTTTAAAAAGATAAATAAATAGAAGATTCGTGAGCAAGGTACCTCATGGAAAGATGTGGAGAAGAAAGTTAGATTACAAAGATTCGGAGGAATCAAATATTCCAAGCATCAATGAAGTTTCCAAAGATGATAGTGTTGTAGATAAGAATGGCATCCATTATGATGAAAATCAAGATGAAGATGTGAAAGAATACACCAATGGAGATGATGAAGAAGAATATAATGATGATGGTTGAATTGAAAAAGAATGTATTTTTTTTAAATCTATCATTTTAGAAATAATAGCTCCAATTCTATGAGAAAATATGCTAATATGAAGCACTGGAAATAGATCTTTCTACTAAGATAATTCTCACAAGCATACACAAGAAAAATAGAGAGAAGAAAAGAGATTGAATCACATGAATGAAGATATGAATATTGGAGTGTATCCTTCCATTGAATAATGATGAATAATAGTGTACATAAATAGTACATTCCTCATAGGTGAAATTGATTTGTATTGGAGACAACTCATAAAGCTCAGAAAGGTAGACTTACTAAATATGATAAACCCCCATAGGTGGCTAAAGCCATTCCCAAATCAGTTGAGGTCCTCATGAATTAGAAAAGGCATGAGTGAGTTGTCAAGAGTGATGGAAACATATGCTAATCCTATAAAATGGAGATAAAATAATGGAGGATTGGTTGGCAGCAAAAGATAACAGTTTCCTAGTTAATTAGATTTACCTTATCCACAGAAAAGCTGGATAAAAGTAGAATAAGGCAAAATCTGCAAGATAGCGAGCTACTAATTCTGGGAGTCAATAAAGTGGTCAATGTCAACCCAAAATCATAATTAAATAATTCCTGGGGTATAAATGGAAAGTGTTGACTTTAAGGTGCAAGTGGATGTCAACCGTCTACGCTAGTGGGTAGGAAATTAATAAAAAATGATTAATCATTTTATCCTAAGTTGTGAGTGGGTTCAATAATATTCCAACACCCCCCTTTAAGTCTGACTTTATGATAATATATACATGCATATGGATGCATATAGGGCCCAACAACAAGGCTATGGTCACCCTTTAACAATTATTATGTCCAAAAAACTAAGGAAACAAGTAAAACCACATGAGGAAAATCCTCCCACGAGAAAAAACAAGAAACAAAATTTGAACAATATGTATTCAACATATATTTATCTTCACTTGAATGATCCAGATTAACTTCTTCTTGGTGAAATACTTGATGAAGAAATCATGAACTCCATGATCATATGCTAGAGTGTAGAATCTGCAAGAAGGAAGTGGAGAGACTCCTGGTATCTCATCAAGTGATGAAGTAGGAGAATTATCTGAATACTTCTTAATGATAAAAAAATATGATCTGAAAACAAAATATGAAATGGAAAAGAGATATGTGCATACTCCGTCCCAAAGAGTCCTAAAATTAAGACAGTTTATTACACACTCAATATCCTGAATAGCTGCAAAATTGTGATGTGAATCACATGTCATTCTTCCAATCTGATGTAGCACCTTCCCAGATTTTATACGAGGCTGATAAAACTCTGATATATCAGAAACATTAGCATATGGAACAACAAAGATAAAGGATTGAGCGACTCCATGAGTATTTAGGGCTAGACTAGGAAAACTATGAGCAACTGGAGAAAACTGATTAGTGTAAAAACATGAATGATGAATGGACTTGAGATCTAAAACATAAATGTTTAGAACGAATCAAAACATGTGTAATATCAGTACAAATATGAATAAGGTCAGGGATAACCAACTAGTGAAATATAGACAATACTTCAAACCAAGTAATATAAGTAACACTGCATAAGAGACCAATGAGGAATCAACTAGTGAACTTGGGATTTGTATAGTCTTAGGATTATTCAGAGCTATGGTAGATGGTATGGATGGTGGTATGAATTGTTTCATGACATGTATAGCATCCTGAAAACATGATTCTACATCAAAATTATGGAGTGAGAAAGAGTTGCTCAAAGACAAGTCAGTATCTAGTGGAAAATCACAATTATTGAGAGATGAATCTCGGAGACTGTTAGGTGGATTATCAAAGAAATGATCTGATATTTGTGATTCTGATATATCAGAAATTGAATCTATATCAGATACATGAGAAAAGTATTTTACTCTGGAACTCAATTCATAGCTTATATCACCTTGGAACTGCGCACTATGACAGTGTTCTGAATAATCAACAGGCTTCTCTAGCTCATATGGAACTTCAATGATGTGCTTCTTAAGAAGCTGATACATGATGTCCATATTCTTCTTGAAACGTTTATTTTATGGATGAAATACCTTGCTGCAATAATAACACTTGGATGTGCTCCCTTTCTTATTAAGCTTCTTTACTGAATCTTCATCAATAGGCTTTGAACTTTCATCTTCAAATTCTGACTTTGGCTTCTTCTATTTCACAATTTGCTTTTATTTGGATTTGGTATTCTTGCTTCCTTGAACAATAAGAGCACGATTCTTACCCTTGTAATATCTAATATCACCCATCTGTATCAATTTATCTTTCTCCTTTGTTAGTGATTCAAAGAAAGTATTTAAAGAAGGAATTTTCCAATTAGAAACATCAAGCCTAGTAGCATGAAACGTAGACACAAAAACTGAGTATTCAGGACCCAATTTAGATAGAATGGAAAGGATTGATTGATCATATTTCTTCTCAGTCTCACATTGCTTGAGAATTAGAACAAGTGACTTGAATTTGGTGAATAAACCCTCAATAGAATTGAAATTTCTTGGACTCGATGATAATTACTCAATCTCCCACTGATGCACTCTTAACTCATCTTGAACTCCAAAGAGAAACTCAAGTTTGGTACATAATTGGTTTGGAGTGGTCAAACCATTTAGATGAAAGAGTAGATCAAGAGAGATAGAGAGGCAAATCAATCCATAGGCTTCATCCAACCTATTATGCCACTTAGCTTTCTCAATTACAACATTGGGATCATTCTCCAAAGCTAGAGTAACTCTGTATAGTCCCTTACTGCGCAGTCGAATGCCAATTTTGGATTTCCATTCATGATAGTTGAAGGGTGTAAGAATTATAGCTGAGGAAGAATCCATATTTTCGTGTTAATGCGCTTAAGAAGAAACTCTCTACAACTTGCAAAAGAAAAACTAGGAGAAAATCACGGTAAGCTTAGATCAAGCTTCTCTTCACAGAGGGATAGGAGACTGGATGCACTCCTCAACACAGTAGAACTTGAGAAACCTTGTGCTTTGATAGCATGTAGAAATAATATCTCCAATTCTATGAGAAAATATGCTAAGAAGAAGCGCTAGAAATAGATTTTGCTACTAACATAATTCTCATAAGCATACACAGGAAAAATAAAGAGAAGAAAAGAGACTGAATCACATGAATGAAGAGATGAATATTGGAGTGTATCATTCCATTGAATAATGATGAATAATAGTGTGCATAAATAGTACATCCTCATAGGTAAAATTGAGTTGTAATATTGGAGACAGCTCATAAAGCTCAAAAATGTAGACTTACTAAATATGATAAACCCCCATAGGTGGCTAAAGCACTTTCCAAACTAGTCAATGACCTCACAATTGATAAAAAGCATGAGTGAGTTGTCAAGAGTGATGAAAAACATGTTAATCCTATAAAATGGAGATAAAATCATGGAGGATGGGTTGGCAACAAAAGATACAAGTCTCCTAGTTAACTAGTTTTACCTTATCCACAGAAAAGCTGGATAAAAACATAATAAGGAATAAATGGTAGGAAAACAAAGTTACTAATTATGGGATTCAATAAAGTGGTCAAGATCAACCCAGAATCAGAATTAAAGCATTCCTGGGGTATAGATAGAAAGTGTTGACTTTAAGGTGCAAGTGGATGCCAACTATCTAGGCTAGTGGGTAGGAAATTAGTCAAAATTGATTAAATAGTTTATCCTAAGTTGTGAGTGGGTTTAATAATATTCCAACACTCATCACCTAGAAGAGAACCCTAAAATTAGCATTAGAAGGGATCGTATACTCAGGGGGATTTTCAATACAAGAAGGAAACTATTTTTTTAATGAACAAGCCTTACTATTGTTAGTTTTTCTTAGATATTGTTAGATTAGTTAGGATATTTGTCTGAAAGAATAACAAGTACAACAATATTCATAAGATAGAACAGATACACAAGACACAAATATTTTCACCCAGGAAACCATTAAGGAGAAAACCCTGCAGACTTCCGCAGAATAGTATAGTCATAAAGACTGCATCATAAGATAATTAATCCAAGTAATAAGAAGTCTTCAACAACTATATCTCTCTCTCTCTCTCTCTCTCTCTCTCTCTCTCATGCAAACTTGAGTGAGTGTGAGGTGTGTATAAATTAGGGAGAGTGGCTCCCTATTTATACTATTCAAGTGACACACCTATTACATGACTGGGGCCGACCTCTAACCCTAACAGAGCTGAATTCTCCTAGAGAGACTTAAAAAATACCTTACATGATGTTTCACTGGGGACTATTTCCCCTACTTACAATGGAGGTTGTACCTTAAGGTATATACACAATAATGACATCCCAAAAGGAGGTAAACACATCTCCAATGGGGGTATACATTCTTATGTTAACTTCAAAAGATCATAAAACATCCCTTGGTCGAAAAAATCAGACTAAAAACTCATTCATCCACAGATCGTATACAAGCAAAATACTCAGAATTCTTCTCATGCAAGTGATGATCTATTTCTATTCATCGACTCGACTACAAGTTATTATTTATTAACTCTACTCCTAATTTTATTTATGGGCTTGTACCTTTACAAAATTCTCCACATAAGCCGACTTTATAACTACTTTGGACCAAAGCTTCTAACTACTTGTGACCAAACTGACCATACTTGTTAGTAAATTTCTCCTGCGCAGTCAAATTTTCCACTTGTTGATATCTTCTTTGTCGCACGTTGCGCAACTGATCCCCTTGCCAACAATATCTCTCTAATGATTCTCTTCGATATCCTAGTGACTCTACTCCTAAATATACATATAGGATTAAGCCGTTATAAAATGATCCACATAGCCGACTTTCTAACTACTTTTGAAAAAAAAGTCTAATTAACTCGACAAAAATTACCACACTTGTCGGTATCTTCTTATGCGCAGTTGATTCTTTCTTTTTTCGATGTCTTCCTTGTCGATTGCGGAAGCACCCTTTGTGCACCTTATCCCCTTGCTAATAGGACCCCAACACAAACTTGTGGCTCGTCCTTGAGCCACGTCAGCTGGAAATTATTGGTGCATCCAACTTTGTCTTGAATTCTCTGTAGATAGTTTTTACTTCATTGACAGCTACTTTGACCTTCCCTTTGATCATTACGCACTGCTCCACTTCTTGCTCTGTAGGGTGATCCTTGTTCATCTATTGGACTCTGGTTAAGTCCTCCTTTTTCTTCATGACCTCTTCCATCGCTCTAAGTTCCACTTCCTCTACTGCGCCCTACAATTCATCTAACTGTGTCGACCTCCTCTGATGTCTGGTGCGTGCCTTATTGACCCGCTGTTGCAACTTCTTAAGCTTCGCTACCTTGGTCACTTGCACGAGTGGGGGAATCTATTTTAGACATCCCCGCAAAGCTAATAAGTGTGCTTCTTCTTCTATCATTTGCGCTTCCAACTAGTGTAGTTGTTCATCCTACACCAAATTCCCCCAATACTTGGTGATCTCCTCTGCAATTGGGCAAATTATATTTTCTCTCTCTGCAAGTTCTGTTGCGGTATACTCAATGAATCCTCTTCGTTCTATGAGATTCTTTGGAGGTGTGCTTGGTATTGCTCATTCTTGCAACTCCGCATTCTATTTTCTTAGATCGACGACTATTTTTCCCAATCGCAAAACTTTTTCTTCGAAAAAACATTTTCGAGGTAACGTCTGGAATCTCTTCACATGCAACCGAGATCGCTCTCTCCAATCACTTCTTGTCATCAAAAGCCTTGATATTTTCATTCACAACTGCCTCTTGTTCTATCTTCATTTGTTGAATTTGTGCTTCTGCCTTTGTTACTTGTTACAGAGAAGATTTCCTATGGCTTGGGGTGGACCACAATAGACTGAATGACACCAAAAATAAACTCATTTAAATATGCAATAGAGATAAAAAGAACTAACACTAAGGGATGGAAGGCGTACCCTATTCCGAAAGGTTGTAGTCGATCCTTGTTGAGCTTTTAAACCACACTTGTACCTGCAATTCATCCTCAACAACAATGAAGAAGACAAGCATGATATATGTTAAAGTGTTATGCCTACTTTAGCATACATAAAACCAATGTGTATAAATCTAAATAACTACATTATCCATGGATAAAGATCATGCATAGTTACACACATACAATGGATGAGAAATGGATATTTCTATTAATGATGAACAGAGATACAAATGACAACCTCTATCGGCACCTCGTCGAAATAGAGAAATTGAGTCCTCCACCTGGGCCTCCACCACTTCAATCTTCCATCTCAATGGCAAGCTCACAAGGCAAAGGAAATCTTGGGAAGAACAACAATGGATTCTCACAAGGACAAAGGGGATGTAGAGTCAAGCATATGTGAATGACGCACAAATGAACTATAGTTTCCTTTCTCTCTTCAATTCTCCGCCTCCAATGTATCCAAGGGGGCCAATATATAGCCCTTCAATAGGAAGTGAAGGGTAGAGTTGGAGTGTTTACAGGAATATGGAAGGCCAAAGGTCAAGTTATTCATGACTCTATGATGAAAACTCTAAAATATTTTATTTTTTGGCACATTTCCTGATGTACACAGGTCATAGTGGGACAAGCTGCATGTACACATGGATTGTAATATTGTGACCTACGTATAGCAATAATTAAGGATTTTTTGAAGTGTTTCTTGGAACATCAAAGTATATTTTGAGCAAAGGGGCTCCAAAGAGTCTGCAGAGGGGCATGGAAGGACATAAAAGTGTGATCTACCAAGTGTGGTAAAATCAGCTATAATAGATGCCCCCTAATGTGTGAGGTCAGAGGGGTAAGATGATGGCCGAAATACATTATGTCAATCCCAGAAGTGGAGTAATGAAGAACCAAGTGGAAAAATCAGTCGCTCATCAGTACAATACAATAATAAGTATCAACATGTGACTGCAAATATGAAGTACAGAAGTCTCAGATACAACATAGTACAATGGCCATGAATAGGCATGATAAACATATGAGTCATGTGGTCATCGCCACGTCCAATATATAGTCAAATAAGGTCTCCATACTGAATGAATACATCTGATGGTACACTCAAGTCTGGTCATGAGAGATGACATCTCATGGATACTGACACGATGAAAGAGGTAGCATACATGGAATGCCACCAAGCTCGAAGATCTTCTACACAAACCACCACTGGTACATGTCCCGTCACACAAATAAAGGTGTCAAGGTCGAACATGATGGTCCATCGTCTAATTACTAGTCATTGATGTATATCGTTAACAAACGCGAGATATCCCACCGATAATGAGAATGGGAATCAAGGTACATAGTGCAATAAAACAAGTGTGAATAGATGTGTTGAGGTCAAACACTTGAGTGAATCCATCAATCAGGGGATATTGATGTATTCCCAAACTGTCGATGGCAAGAGAACCCACCACTGATGACTGCAAGCCTCAAGGCACTTAATGGACTCTAGACTCCTATTCCATAATAGATGATCTGAAGTCGATGGAATGGAATCCACTGGAAGGAGGGTATTAAGGCATCCCCCATCAATTAGCATGAGGTACTCAGCAACGTTGGATAATTTGGAAGAACTCAAACAAACCAGATGTGCACGAACCAGTAACTATACCGAGAATGGACGACATGCAAAGACAATATAACTAAGGAATGGATGGTTCAAGATAAAACTTCATTTGAACAAGAGCATAAGGCAGATGGTGATTGATAGGTAACATAGACTCGACATGCAAACCGAGACAAATCTGCGGCAAGGAGGCATCGACAGAGGCTCCATAGGGACTGGAAGCATAACTAGTCGGTGGAGAAAACTCAAAATAATGAGTACAACTCATAAAGTCATACTATTAACCAATCGGTGGATGGAATATACAATTCTCTATTTGAAGGTGACATGACTTGACAGCTGCCAAAAGTAACATCATTTCCCATCCGTATTTTTATGTTTTTCAAAAAAAAAAATTGGTCTTTTTCATATTAAGAAGCTTGAAAAAGGAATAAAAGTGCTTATGATACATAACTAGAAGGAGACGAGGGTCGCAGGAAAGAAAACTAGTTCCAAGCAATGGAACATACCTATGCTCAATGCAAGGAAGCATGTGCAAGATAAGCACACTCGGGGGAATGTCTACTCTGGGTAAGGGATGATCAAGCTGCAAAAGATATATAAGAGGCTCTGCTTGGTTGGAATTGAGGCAAGCTCAGTCTATATGGTTAATAAAATTGAAGTGGGGAGTCGACATAAAGCTCAATACGGCAAGAGGACGCATAAAAATTCATTTACAACTTGATATAAAGGGGAGTCCCTGTGGGAGATGGCCAACATAAGGTTCAAGAAAGAATATGGGAGCAAGGGACTACAAGGGACTCTTAGACCTAAGGGAAAAACCGCAACATGGGTACCAAATGGCAAAGCGGGATCTAACTAGGGAACCCATGAAATAGGAAGGATCTACCACTTAAGTAATTCCACTTCTAGTAGCAATGTGAGGTTCTATAACATTACGAAGTGGGTTCGTACCTATAGTCAAGGCGACATGGTCATATGATGATGCATGATACAAGCGGAAAAAATTATCCTATCCTACATGTCAGTTCGAAAATATATCTATAATAGGCACAAACTGGTAAATACCTCAAAGAAAAAGCGCTCAAAACAACTCCCTACATCATAAGATTAGGACAAAACAATTCAAAAGGGTCAATAAAGGTCCAAAACTATAGAGAAATGGGTAAAAATTTGAAAAGAAATTTTATGAATTGTAAAAAATTCATTTTTCACCATACCGTTTTATTTTTTACCAAATTTAGTGCATTTGGAGCCATTATGGACTATGAACTTCAATCGCCAATTTTGGGAGATAGGAGCAACGGAATTGCAAACCATTAGTTCCAGGTAAATCATCATCACATTCTCTATATTTTCCATGCATTTATTTCAATTTTAAGTGGTGTAATTTTATGTTTGAAGCCACCCAAAATTGGGTATCTTAGCCCACACAGGTGACATTTTATTGGGCCCCATATAGGGCTCGGTATACGCGGGAAAATCGAAGCCTACCTACGTATACATGCGACTGTCAACAGGAAAAGTCACGTATATGTGTGTGCATACCCAAGAAAAGGAACAATCTCATCAAAAATGTGTGTTTTCTCTGCAGGATGGTGCTAGAATGGTGATAACATGATCACAAGGACGTGAATAGGAAAGTACAATGTGATGCAAATGCCCAACAAGCTCTAGGGGGATGTGGTATTTACATTTTTGGAAACTTGGGAGATTAAGAGCTCATACAAGGCTACTCCACATGATAGTAGACTATTTGGATTCAGATACAAAGGCATTTCATCTTGATGTGATTCCATTGAGACTTGAGGTAGAAGACATATATTTTATCACTGGACTATCCTGCCGAGGCAAGGTAGTCAACTTGAGGGATCGTGGAGTAGGAGGTGTTATTACTATTGAGGAATATATAGTTGTATATTGTCTTCCTGATACTGAAAATATCGGAATTCAGGTTCCTGTCAACTCCATTCAGAGCCTCAGTCTCAAGGTGACAGTGTTAGTGCTAGCCAGGATAGCAGGTTTGGCATCTCTACATCGGGATTCCAGGATTATTATGTTCTATGTGGTAGAGTGTATAAGACCCACAATTTATGACTGGAGCACATCATTGTTGAACAACATGAAGAAAAAGCTGACTGACTGCAAGCTAGGTAGGACAAAGAACTTTGGGTTCAACAGGATTCTCAGTAAATTCTTCTTTGAGCAGGTACCGGGCCTTAACCCAAGAGTGTAGGTTCATCCACATGGTCTACGAGATCCAACCCAGACCCAATGGGAAGAGATGACACTGTGGCTAGGGCAGGTAGGACACCCACTCCATTTCCCCCATACTTTTACCACAGGTGGCAACGGCAGATCGTGTCCGTGGATGACTATCCCTATGCAGGGATCGACTTCCATTGAGACTCGAACATGCCATTACCACAGGTTGTTGCATACGGTTATCTAGGTAACAATCCCAAATGTGTATTTTAGACTATTTGATTTTTTTGTATTTTTTGATATAATGAAATAAAAAAACAGGTTTTTGGTAGTGTCATATACTAATACTAATAATGCAGATGCAAATGTGGGACCTAGATGGTCGAATGGCTTCCCTCAACATCGTCAGAGAGGAAGTGGTGATGATATCCTAGGTGCAGATGCATAGCACACAATACAGAGCATACATACCAACTTTGTATGTATGACAAATAGGGTGCCTATGGTGCAAGTCGAGGACTTGCTTGAAGCAATGCAGAGACATGTAGTGGAAGTGCCCCGTGCATGGGCTAGACTCTTTATATTGTTACAAAATGTCGTTGACCATCACCTCGGTCCGTAGGCATAGAGGCCTAGATATACATTATGTACCGAATGTATAGTATTTTTTGGTGGCTTTAAAGCCCCAATTTTGTACCATGACATTTGCACTATGACACCATTTTTAGACTATATTTTGAAAATGAAAATTCTTATAGTGATCGGTTTATTATAATTATATGTGTATTTTTATGTGAATGGAATGTGTGTGCTTTCATGATTGATGCAACAAATGCCAGTCTAATACATAGTTTGCATAAGAATCGGCAACATGATTATAGATCCTAGGAATATGAATGTATGTTATGTGTTCAAATTGTCGTTCTAACAACTGTACCCATAAGAATATCTGTAATAAAATCGGATATCTAATACGATACATGCCATTTAACTGTGATACAACCAATTGCAAGTCAAGACGTACCTCAAGGGAATGGATACCATGAGAGATGGAATCACGTAGTAGCTCAATCACGTCACTATATTCAGCAACATTCTTAGATGATGGTCGGAGACATACACCCCCTGAAGACACAACATGACCCGTAGACATATAAATGACTCAAGCAGTCGAGGCTAAGTTCTGGGTATGGCAGCCGGCACCGTCAGCGTATCCTACATATATAGAAGACTCTGTGGGCATCTGCCACAACAAAGGAAAGTGTGTCAACAAACCTAATCGCTACAAGGGGACCAAAAGTAAAGTATACAACTATACACTAATATACAAAGTATCAGCCTCAACTAAGCATTAATCATAATATTTTTTAAGATAGAGGGCATTTCTAGGCTCCACCAAGGCTGCCCCTTCTTAATATTCCAGCTGGTATGTGCCCTTGTCTAAGACTCGTTTAACCACATGAGGTTGAACTTACCCACCCCTAAGGGTTTGCTAGCTTGGCCATATAAAAGAACCAAGCCACCCTCGTTAAATCTCTGGGGACGGATAGACTTATCATATTGAACCTTAGCACAACGTTTATTCACTTCAAGAGCCACTAAGGCATCCCGATGTTGCTCATCGAGGTGTTCTAAGTGGACCAGATGCTCTTCCAATTCAAAAGTATCTGGTAAGAGTTCTACGGCTAGTTTCAACGAAGAGATCTCACATTGAATCGATAGTATCGAATCCACCCCATGTGCTAACTGATATGGATAAAAACTAGTGGAAGTCTTAACAACAGTTCAGTAGGCCCACAAAGCAGGGTAAATCATAATGTGTTAATTATTCATACTTTTTGCAATTGTTCTTTGCATAATGGACTTAAGGGATTTGTTTACAGCTTCGACATGTCCATTCACTTGAGGATAGTAAGAAAAGGAATACTCTTGCTTATAACCCAATTTGGAAGATAACTCATCGATCATCCTATTTTGAAAGTGCCTGCCATGGTCCATGACAAGCTCTCTCGGGATACCAAACTAAGTAATAATATGATTGAACAAAAAAATGAGTGGTCTTATCACCGTCGGAGTTGATAGTAGGCATAACCTCCTCCCATTTCATGAATTAATCCACGACCACTATAATGTGATGGTTCCCCCCAGCCGAAACTGAGTTGCAATCCATAAATTCAACCCCCACTGGGTGAAGGGACCGACTGTGATAATAGGGGGAAACGAGGCACAAGGCGAACGAATGTTCCATGCAAACACCTAGCAAGGGTGGCACCACTTGACCGCATTAACACAATGTTTAAATATCAACATCCAGTAATAACCCGCTGTCAATATTTTTTGGGTTTTAGCAATCCCAAATAAATTACCACCACACGCCCCACCATGGCAATCATTCAGTACTGTCTCATCCTCCTCATGAGTCAAACATCGATGCAAAATGGAATCCACCCCACAACGATACAAGGTGTCGTCGATAATGAGGTAATTCTTAGCAACATGTAGTAAACATCGACACTCGTCCCGTGAGAGGTGAGGAGGGACCTTCAAATTCTGTAAATATACTATGATGTTTCCATACCAAGGGTTCGCAGTCGAGATGAGGAAGATATGATCATCAACAAAAGAATCTTCATGAATATCTAATTCATCCAAACTAGGAAAATCCGACATGAGCTCCACAAAGACCAACGATTTCTTTGATTTTTCCGAAAAAAAACTTAAGATAGAACTCTTGCAAGATAACAATCCACTTATTATATTTTCCCCCTATCATCTGTCTGGTTCGGACGAACTGAAATGAATTGATATGAGCCACAACTGTAGTTTGGCGAAGGAGTATATAATGTCTCAACTGCTGAAGCACATAAACGATTTCTAAATATAGATTCTCAACATGAGTGTAATGAAGTTCGACGTCAATTAGATTCTGGCTAAGATAGTAGACAATGTGCTCTTGGAGCTCATTGTCCTCTTGAACCAAAATCATCCCAATCGTCTCTTGAGACACGGCCACATATAACAAGAAATCGTGGCTGTAGTAGGGTGGAATAAGCATGGGGGGCAATGCTAAGTCTTTCTTCAATGCATCAAAAGACTCCTAAGCTCGCTCGTCCCAGATAAAAGGAGTGTCCTTCTTCAAAATGTGCATGAAACCCTTGGCCAAATTGGCAAAGTTGAAAACAAACCTCCGTAAGAAGTTAGTCATCCCTTGGAGACTCTGAAGGTGTCTAATAGTGGGTGGGGGAGACAATCGAAGTATTTCCCCAAACTTAAGAGGATCGATCCTAATCCCCTCCTTAGAAACGATGAATACCATTAACCGACCTACTTTCACACAAACGATACACTTCTGAGGGTTCAACCGGATTTGATAATGGCGACATCATTCAAAAACCAAATGCAAATGGTCTGGATGATCCACTCTCAAACGAGAGTGAGAAGCTAAATCGTCCAGATAAACTTCAATAATCTGCTTAAGGTTGTAAAAAGAAAAGGTCATTTCCCGCTAACAAATGAAAGTTCCCCAAGGACAAAAGAAGGTTGTTTTGTGTTGGTCCTCAGGTTTGATTTGAATCTGATTTTATCCTGAAAAACCATCCATGAACGAGAATACCTTGCTTCCCACACACTCATCCAAAATCTGATAATTAATGGTGTGGGAAATTTATCTTTAGGACAGTCCTTATTCAGATCTCTAAATTTAGTGCATATCGTGTGCTAAAGATTATCGTTCATCGCAACCTGATGTGGGGAAAGATCCTACACCTCCCAAGTTTCCTTTACATATTGACAAGCCTAAGGTTCTAACTCACATTCCTAAAGGATTCCTAAAGCACTCGGGGCACAATCCTAATGCTCAAGCCACCCAACATTATTCTATAGTTGAGGATTACTGCATAATCAAAATATGCTTGAGGAACGTGGAGAACGTTTCTAAATTCATGTTCCTCGAATTCATATTTTGATTATGCAGTATAGGGTCTGTTAACATAGTTCGGCTCTATGCAATGAATTTTGAGGCTTCATCGATACAAGGGAACAAGTAAGTGAGGTGATCTCCCCCATAAAGATTACAATGGAACTTAACCTTATGTTTAGACTTCTTGTCCCCCCCAACATCACCATTGTTATTGTCATCGTTAGCGTTCTCCTTCTTATTCCCACCTCTCCTAATTTTTCTTCCCTTTTTCTTATTCCGTCCGAGCTGTTGGTTACCCTTATGGTCCAACGAGTGTACTGAAAGCACATCCACCGTTTGGGTGGGTTTAGATGAAGTTGTATCTTGTCCAGTCGCATACTAGTTAATAGACAAATTTATCATTTGATATGTAACCTAGTCTACGACTTTCGTACTCGTGGAACCAACAATGCCATCGACATGTGGTCTAGGTTTAAACTTAGGATCAAAATTAGACCGCGACGCATTAGGGATAATCTCGTATAAGAGCTCATACTGAGCGTAAATCAAGTCCAACTGTTGAGCTCAGAAAATAACATGTTCCTCATCCATAACTCCAGATGTCAAAACATCCTTCACTATATAAGGCAGTAAAGACTTAAGGAACCATTCCAATAAAAAATCGAGTGGAATTTTGTCCTTAATCAACCTCTTCCATCTACACCACTCCTGAATGTGATCGAAAATATATGTGGCTTTATCTTGCGGAAATGTCGACAAGAGTTCGGTACCAGCATCGTAACGTACTGGTAGTTCAAATTGGTTCAAAAAAGTTAAGCCTGCTACATTATTAAATGTTCAATATGTGCCTCTAGGAAACTCTATATACCATTTTTCCGCAAGACTCGTGATTCAAAGAATTCGAAGAGAAACATAGGTGGAAAGTGGTAACATTCTCTCCAGGGTCCTCACCACCCTTTCCTTCAAACTTAGGAATGTCAGAAGGAAGTTTAGAGGGAACAACTGGCCACATTGAATCATGAGAAACCGAATCGTTGGTCAATCTTGATAGGTCAGGCAAGTTCAAATTAGTTAAGAAAGGGAGCCTAGGTTGTGCCATAGGCTCCCATGCTCCCTGACAAGTTTGATTCATAAAGGGTTGATTATTATAAATACCGTGTCCTTGGCCAGTCGGATAATAACCTCCTCCAACATAACCTATAAAATGATACACAAGAATGTTATAATTCAGCATAACTTGAGACTGGGGTGCTACATAACCATAATTGTGGTTTTGGTAAATGGGTTTCCCCCTGGGTATATAAGGAGGCACATAACCTCTCGACACAAATGTACCGGCAGACGAGGGAACAACATGATTATAGGCAACACTCCAGCCCGAAAGACCATGTGGGTTATGAGGAGGGTGTGTCATGAGAAACACGTTCGAAGGAACAGGTCTAGTGGACGAAGGAACATAGGATGGAATATAATATGTACCTCCAATGTTCACGTGTCTAAGGTCACCTCCATGAAAGGGAATCCGAGTGTTATGTCCAGATGAGGGGTGTGAAAATCCTCCCACAAATGGTGCGGAAGGTGCAATATGACCACTACCAAAGCTATCGGCATGGAAAGGAATGGCAGTGCCCCCAGGCACAACACTAGGACCTCTACCAGGATCAACAGTAGATGACGGGAAACTATCAGTCATATCTGGCATGCCAAATATAAAATGTCCAGAGCTCGAGGGAACATGGTGAGTCTCTTCACCTGACCTTCGTGAATAATTCCTCCCAAAAGCAGCTGCAAAATTTGACTCAACCAATAGTGAACCCTAAAACAATCTAGCGCACAAAGAGAAAACTCCTAAGAAAATCTAAGCCAAGAGGGAGGATAAATGAGCTCCCAAATGAAGCATGTATGTCTCTCCTAGGAGAGGTATGAGACTCCCATACACTACAAGTGGAGGTGCGTAACCAATTATACTGGCCCTCAACTTCATCGCATAAAGTGACTATGTGTTCCGACCCCTACCTAGCCAAGACACTCACGGAATAACCTCTGCAAGTACCCCCTACAATACCTAGGTAAGGCAACTAAGGTCACCCCAATATAATCAATTCTCAGGCAAACAGTCACAAGCGGGATCTGTTGATTTTTGTACCTAGGCAGATGTTCCCTAGGTGACTTTAATTTTTGCCTAAAGTCACTTTAAGAGGGAAAAATGTGACCCTCACATTAAATGTCACTTAATGAGACTTTATATCAATAAAGTCACTTTTTGATAAATTTAAGTGGGTGAGTGATTTTATTTATGAGAAATAAATAAAAGTGATTTTCACTCTCAATCAATCTCATCCATTGGATTGATTCTTTCTCCACCATTGGATTAAGAAACTCACTTAGGGTAAACAAAAAGGCTGAGGGAGGCAAAAGGGCATTTCAGTTGTTCATTTTTCAGGAGAAGAGAAGAGCTGAGAGAGAGGAGGTCGAGTTTTCTGAGAGAGATTGCTGCACGGAAATCGAGGAACATTGAATGCACAGAAATTGAGGTGATTTACCTTCATTTATTGCTGGTACTTTTGCACAGAAATCGAGGGAGAAGTACGGTCTGCATTTATTGCACCGTACGGTCTGCATTTAATTTCCAGAAATCGGTGTACGGCCTGTTGTACGGACAGCATTTAATGTGGCACGGATTTCGAGGTACGGCTGCACAAAAACCAAGGTACGGCTGCAATAAATTTCCTGCACAGTTTTCGAGGCACAAACAGCATTTATTTGGCACTGTTTTCGAGGATGTACGGCTGGGTTTTAATGCTGTACGGTCTGCAAAGTTTAGGCACAGAATTTTAAAGTGTACGGCTGGTGTTTTGCCTGAGCACAGTGTTCAGATTTTTGGGATAAAAATCTGTTGTGGAGATAAGTAATATTTCCTGTGTATTTTCTGTCCTACATTTTGCTGAAGAAAATAATAATAACTCTCTCTCTCTGACTGGTTTTCCCCATGGGGGTTTTTCCAGGGCTGATTAGCCAAAAATCTCTGAGTAAATTTTTATGGTGTGCATGCATTTGTTTTCAGCCTGTTAGTAATTTTTACTGTGTGTTTAAAATTATTCGGCAAAATTTTAAGTAGCTTCAAGCCTATGCAAAACCGGCTGAAGTGAAAAACACAAATTGTTCATTTAAACCAGCAAGCAGTAAATCTCAGTTTT
>LPNX011081099.1:55050-68107 GCA_001517045.1 Pseudotsuga menziesii
ATTTTCGGATGGGAGAGTACAGGTATATCCCAAGGCTGCAGGTATGTCCAGTGCCATGGACATCGGGGTCAGGTGTGGAAAGATGTACAAGCTATTATTTCAGCCACAGTGTGCTTTGGCACATAGCAGCAGCAGCGAGCTTTGTGAGCTCTGGCATCGGAGGATGGCCCACTTACATTACCCAGCTCTGAGATTGTTGAGGTGTATGGTTACAGGTTTACCCGAGTTCAGCACAGAGCAGAGTGATGTGTGCAAGGGGTGTGCGTTGGGAAAGTACACCAAGACTGCTTTTCCAAGCAGTGACACTAGAACTGCCGGGGTGCTTGATTTGATCCATTCAGATATTTGCGGTCCCATGTCATCGCGTTCTTTGACAGGCTTCAAGTATTACATCAGCTTCATAGATGACTACTACAGGAAGACCTGGATCTACTTCTTGAGGAGCAAGAAGTCCGAGCTTGTATTGAGAGTCTTCCAAGGGTTCAAATCCCTTGTGGAGAAGCAGACAGGTAGACAGATCCGGACATTGAGGTCGGACAATGGGGGTGAGTATACCTCCAAGGAGTTCGGCGCATTCTATACACAGGAGGGGATTCAGAGACAGCTGATTGTTCCTTATACTCTTGAGCAGAATGGAGTAGCTGAAAGGAAGAACAGGTCTATTGTGGCAGCAGCCAGGGCGATGCTCCACGATCAGGGACTACCTTTCTTTCTTTGGGCTGAGGCATGTAGTACTGCAGTATATCTGCAGAACAGGAGTCCTCACAGGGCAGTGGGGAGCAAGACTCCTGAGGAGATGTATTCGGGCAAGAAGCCTGAGGTGAGCCATTTCCGCATATTTGGCTCTTTCACTTACTCTCACGTCCCTTCTGACAAGAGGACGAAGTTTGATCCCACTGCAGAGAGAGGCATCTTTGTGGGATATGATGAGACTTCGAAGGCTTATAGGATTTACTTACCTTGTTCGCGGAAAGTTGTTGTCCGCCGAGAAGTAAAGTTTGATGAGGAAAGAGCCTTCCGGAAGTCCAGAGAGTTAGAGCAGGGGGAGGCACCAGCCTCCACACCTCAGTTAGTGCAGGCTTCTTCGATACAGCTTACAGGTCCACAGGTTTCTGGACGGTCTGGATCACTGGGTGCAGGTACAGTGTCTTCAGGTTCAGTGATTCAGGCAGTTGGTACTTCAGGGACAGTGTCTGGGACAAGTTCAGGTACAGGTACAGGTTTGAGTCCTCAGGTGACAGCATCGGCAGGCACAGGATCTTCAATTACTGGTCCTCTGGGTTTAGGACATTCTGGTACCGGGACTTCTTCAGATGAGGAGGAGCATCCTTCAAGGAAGAGGAAGCCTAAGTGGCTTCAGGAGACCTTGAAGGATGCCGAGATAGTTGGTAGACCCCGGGAGAGGATCAGGGCAGTGGTGGAGCCTGAGAGGCTTGGTGTGGTTAGGGATGATATGGCTCTTGTTGCATGCCTTCGTGACTCTGAGCCATCTACATTTGAGGAGGCTACCAAGCATCCGGTTTGGAGAGATGCCATGATGGAAGAGTACCATTCCATCATGAAAAATGATGCATGGGATATAGTACCGAGACCGGAGGGGAAGTCAGTTGTGACTTCCAGATGGCTTTACAAGGTAAAGCATGCTGTAGATGGCAGCGTAGAGAAGTACAAGGCTAGATTTGTGGCGCGGGGTTTCTCACAGGTTGAGGGAGTCGACTATGATGAGACTTTTGCTCCAATTGCACGATATTCTTCTATCAGGGCAGTGATTTCTATAGCAGCAGAGATGGGTTGGAGGATCCACCAGATGGATGTGAAGACCGCATTTCTCAATGGTCTTCTGCAGGAGGAAGTATATCTAGAGCAGCCACAAGGATTCGAGATACATAGGAGGGATTCTCATGTGTGCAGGTTGAAGAAAGCTTTGTACGGGCTAAAGCAAGCTCCTAGAGCTTGGTACTCCAGGATAGATGAGTCTCTGACATCGATGGGATTTCAGAAGAGTGAGGCTGATCCCAACCTTTACTTCATTGTGGTTGGGGGGGATTCGCTCATTCTTTTGTTGTATGTTGATGATATGTTCATCACAGGTGCTGAGCGTCTCATTGCACATTGCAAGAGAGACTTAGCTTCGGATTATGAGATGATCGATATTGGGCTGATGCACTATTATTTGGGGATGGAGGTTTGGCAGGAGCCTGGGCATATTTTCCTTGGGCAGGGAAAGTATGCAGCTGATATTCTGAGGAGATTCCAGATGGAGGACTGCAGGCCTATGTCTACACCTATGATCACCAACTGGAAGCAACTCCATGCTTCCGAGGGCAAGTTGGTGGATCCTACACTATATCGTCAGCTGATTGGTTCGTTGATGTATCTGGTCAACACTAGGCCAGATTTGTGCTTTGCGGTGAACACTCTTAGCCAGTTCATGGTTGAGCCTAAGAGTGTGCACTGGACCGCTGCAAAGCACATTTTGAGATACCTTGCAGGAACAGTGGACTATGGTCTGGACTACAGGGGTTCGGATGGAGTCGGATTGGTTGGTTTTACAGATTCAGACTGGGCAGGTTGCGTGCAGGATCGGAAGAGCACTTCCGGTTGTTGTTTCAGTTTGGGCTCGGCGGCAGTGTCGTGGTTCAGCCGGAAACAGAGATCCGTTGCATTGAGTTCGGCTGAGGCTGAATATATGGCAGCCAGTCAGGCTACTTGTGAAGCACTGTGGCTTCGCAAGCTTTTGGTAGATTTGTTTGATCAGGAGCTTAGGCCTACGGTGATCTACTGCGACAATCAGAGTTGCATTCAGCTCTCTGAGAATCCAGTGTTCCATGACAGGTCAAAGCACATAGAGATCAGATACCATTTCATCCGAGATTACGTTCAGAGAGGGGCAGTTGAGCTTCGGCATATTTCTACTGATGAGCAGGTAGCTGACATCTTGACGAAATCTTTGGGGAGGGGCAAGTTCGTCTTCTTCAGAGATAAGTTGGGAGTAGTACGGAACACCTTCCTCGGTAAGAGGGAGTGTTGATTTTTGTACCTAGGCAGATGTTCCCTAGGTGACTTTAATTTTTGCCTAAAGTCACTTTAAGAGGGAAAAAGGTGACCCTCACATTAAATGTCACTTAATGAGACTTTATATCAATAAAGTCACTTTTTGATAAATTTATGTGGGTGAGTGATTTTATTTATGATAAATAAATAAAAGTGATTTTCACTCTCAATCAATCTCATCCATTGGATTGATTCTTTCTCCACCATTGGATTAAGAAACTCACTTAGGGTAAACAAAAAGGCTGAGGGAGGCAAAAGGGCATTTCAGTTGATCATTTTTCAGGAGAAGAGAAGAGCTGAGAGAGAGGAGGTCGAGTTTGCTGAAGGAGGTCGAGTTTTCTGAGAGAGATTGCTGCACGGAAATCGAGGTGATTTACCTTCATTTATTGCTGGTACTTTTGCACAGAAATCGAGGGATAAGTACGGTCTGCATTGATTGCACCGTACGGTCTGCATTTAATTTCCAGAAATCGGTGTACGGCCTGTTGTACAGACAGCATTTAATGTGGCACGAATTTCGAGGTACGGCTACACAGAAACCAAGGTACGGCTGCACAGAAATCAAAGTACGGCTGCAATAAATTTCTTGCACAGTTTTCGAGGCACAAACAGCATTTATTTGGCACTGTTTTCGAGGATGTAGGGCTGGGTTTTAATGTTGTACGGTCTGCAAAGTTTAGGCACAGAATTTTAAAGTGTACGGCTGGTGTTTTTGCTGAGCACAGTGTTCAGATTTTTGGGATAAAAATCTGTTGTGGAGATAAGTAATATTTCCTGTGTATTTTCTGTCCTACATTTTGCTGAAGAAAATAATAAGAACTCTCTCTCTCTGACTGGTTTTCCCCGTGGGGGTTTTTCCAGGGCTGATTAGCCAAAAATCTCTGAGTAAATTTTTATGGTGTGCATGCATTTGTTTTCAGCCTGTTAGTAATTTTTACTGTGTGTTTAAAATTGTTCGGCAAAATTTTAAGTAGCTTCAAGCCTATGCAAAACCGGCTGAAGTGAAAAACACAAATTGTTCATTTAAACCAGCAAGCAGTAAATCTCAGTTTTTCAACAGGATCTACCGTATGGGAAGGGTAACAAATCCCAAAGCTCGAAAGCACCAAAGGTACCTCAAAAACCCCCACGATGAATAAGATCCTGGAAATATATTCGGCACTGCACAGAGAGTGGCAAGGGGCTATCCCCACCGCAAACTTGTATGTTTCCTCGTGCTTAAATCCTATGTAAGAGGAGCCTCCTGAGAACACTAATTATACCAAGGATTTCTCTCTCTCACCTAGACAAACACATAAATGTTTTATTTTGTAGTCTCGAAAAAATTTACTCAGGACACTCTATTCCAAGACTCTACAACCTAAGCTTGTTGATGCGCCACTATCAAATAAAAAGTGTAATTCATTTTAAATTAAGCATTTATTTTAAGGTTGTGATTACTCGAAGGAAATGATCGTGCAACTAATGAGGGTTCCAGCTCCATGGGTACCCCTCTTTTGACCTAGCAATGGTTATAAAAGCTTAAGAGGGGGGTTTCCCCCCTACATTATTTGTTCTCTCACCCTAGGAGGCGCCCACGAGAGAGAAGTGTGCCCCTCTCCAAGAGACCCCACTCCACTCAAGTGACAAGTGTAATACATGCAAAGGGGCTCTATTCCTTATCTTTTCCTATTTAAGGAGGCTCTTCCTCCTCAATTGGGTTAGAATCTCTCATACTCTCACTCTCTAGCTCTCTCTTGCTTCCAGTTTGCTCTCATTCTTTGAGTTACAGTAATTTCCATCCATTGGTCATTTTTAATAAACAGTTTTGCAGGAGATCTTGTGTTGTTTGGTGGTGACTTTGTTTTCTCAAGTTTTCAAGTACAAGTGAGGCCAAAGAGGAATTTTTTTTCCTTGGTAATATATTTTCAGTTTGTGTAGATCTTATGAGTTTTTATCTCTTACATTCAAGAGCTTCAAGAATTTCTTGGTTGAATAATTTTATTTATTTAATCATTGTGAGAATCCCACCTCTCTTTGTGTTTGTTTAACTTATTTTTCAAGTTGCGAGTTATCTAAATTGAAGATTGGAATTGTTTAGTTAGATGTTTCACTTGTTCAACCATTTGAATAGCAAAGAGCACACTAACTCCTTACTTCAAAAAAAATCTACATTTTTTTATCTTTATTTGCATCTTTAAGTCTAGTTTAAATCTTCATTTTACAAATTATTTGAAGCCAATGTTTCTATAATTTTTACTACACATTTTGAGTAATGTTTACATTTGTATGAAAGGTGTCCCAAAGTGATTTTGGGCATCTTTTACTACTTTTTTCCTTTTGTTTTTGCAGGTTTTAGGTTTTACAAGGGGAAACTTTGTCAAAATTTGGGTAGAAAATAGTGCAAAGAACTCTCAAGGATCACCACTTCAAAACCCATTGCCTCAAAGTAGTCAAATCCTCATTCTTTTGTCATTTTTCATTATCTAAAAGTGTTGAAATTTCTGTCATTGTAATAAGTCCAAGAGAGTTTCTTGGACTTGATTCTTTGTTTGATTTTCAAAGTTATATTAAAGGTATATATTTTGGTCATCCCTTACATGCAGATGAGGTAGGGTTTTCCCACCCTTGCATTACAAAAGAAGAGAGGCTAGGGCTTGTTCTTTCATTGTTATTTGTAAATTGCTTGCCCCATTTCTTCATTAGGAAAAAAGTTGTGCGGCTAGGATAAAATTTTATTTCCTTTAAGTTTTGTCATCCAATGTTTGCAAGGGAGTTGGGTTCTCCACCCTTGCAAGCAAAAGAGGAAGGGATAGGATACTTGGTTTTCTTTCTGCAAGTTTATTTTTTCCCCACCTTTTCCATTCGGAAAGTGGGTTATGAGGCTAGTGTTAACTTTTGTAATTTTGCTTCAAGTTATTTTTTTGTCCCCACAACTTGCAAGTGAGTTGGTTTTTATATCCTTGCAATATCGTGTTAGATAGTGTAGTTAAATTTCTTTAGAGTTCTTTATTTTATTTATTTCAAAATAAATAAACATTGCCCCAATATTCGGTCTATATTCACTCCCCTTGTCAGTTGGTCAAGCCTTGGGTAACTATAAAGGGAGAAGATTTGATTTGACTAGATTAATAGGCACCCAAATTTTATCTTGATAAGAAGTTCACAAAAGAAAGATTGACTATAGAGATAGAGGGGTAGAGGATGTTAGGATCCTCATGGCACTTAGTGTCCTCATGTTGAACGCTCGACAATTTTTGGGATTAACTTGCAGAGCTAGAAGGAAACCTTGTGTTCTCTTGTTGAACACCCAACAATCTCTCTCAAATCATAAGAGATAAGTGTTAGAGGTAAACACATTAGTTAGGTTGCAATTTTATTGTTTCACACATTAATACCCCTAAGTTCAAGTGAGACCTAAAATGAACTGAAATTTACAGGACCATTTGCAAAACATTGCTCTCTTGTTTCATTCTCACATTTACTTTCAAAGCACTTTTCAATTCAGGATCTTTACTTTTCAAAGCAAGTTACATTTTATTTAATGCAAATTGAGTTATGTTAATGAGCAATTTATTTTATTAAACACTCTAAGGATTTGGGAAGCATTTCATTGCAAATTCTTGTCTATCTTGTATTTTTACATTATTGTGTATTGTATTTTATTGTTGTAATTGTAACTTCGGAAGATATTCTGATGTATATTACTAATGTATATTGTTGTACCCCCATCGAAGATGTGTTTTCCTCCTTTTGGGATGTCATCATTATGTATGGTCACTGAGGTAAACCCTTCGTTGTAAGTCGAGGAAATAGTCCCCAAGTTAAATAAAGGAAAATGTACTTTGTGTATTCCTAGGTAGGTCGACCCCAAAGGTTACCTAGTCAACCTAGTTAGTTGAGTTAGTTACTCAACGGAAGAATATAAATAGGGAGGTGCCCTCCTCATTAGTCACACACTCATTCACTCTCTCATGTGTGTGTTATCACCAACCTTGTAGCTGCCTATGCAAGATGGATCCAGGATGGATGGTAGAGGAGCAAGAAACTAAGGAGGTGGAACCAAGACTTCCTAGACTCCCAAATTGATGGTTGTCACATCAATCAAGGCAGTCTTCGCTTTATGTTATCTAAGTCCAAGACAACAACGGGGGAGACCCGAATCTGCTCCCGATAGGAGAGATTAGACCTAAACACCAGAACAAATCAAAAGCACTTTGAGGCACGTAAGGTGTAAGGTGTTCAGAAACTCTAGATCTACAGTAGGATTCAATAGATGGATCAGGACCTCAACAATGTATTGGCTGATCCAAAACAGTGATTGGATGACCTTTGGGGAAATGGTTAGGTCTAGGGTTTTGGTACTAGCAACTAAAGAAGATGATCTCTGCCTTGTGAAACGCAACCAAGGCAGGATGGGCAGGAAAATAGTCGAGACAATCTAGTACCTGGCTGATAAACTCAATGCAGAAGGTGAACAGGTGTGATTGTCTGAGTCATCAAGGAACAGCCAATTTCAAGGGGAAGAGATCAATTCATGGCTAGCACTAAGGATGGGAGATCAATTCCTTTCGTGCATTGGGAAATGGAGTCAGTATACACCCAGCATTGAGGTAAACCCACCTAGGGTAGACCCTGATCTGTGGACCCAGATAAATGTTTTGGTCCGGATGGCTCAGTTTGGGAAGAAATCCAGTCAAGGAAGGCTAGCGCTGGGGTTGGAGAAGACAGATCTATAGATCTGAGGTCACCAGCAGACAATCAGCTCAGCGTTGAAGGTGAAATGGGACCAGGAGGGGCTGATCTACACACTTGGTTCAGAGAAATTTGGAAAAACTCAGATCTTGAAAAAGTCAAAGTTGATGATTGAGGATGAGGGTGAAAAACTGATTTCTTCAGATCTAGGGCAAGGAGGTTGAATCTAGCTCAGCGTTAGGGGTATTTTGGAGTGCTCATGACCTAATCTATCAGCCTATCCTGTCAGATTTCGAAAACAGTAAACTTCAGAAAGGTCCAGTTTTCAGTGATGGCGTTAGGGCTATTTTCAGTCTAAAACTCAGATCTAGGTCACACTGTCATGAATCTGGACAGTGTTGGGGGTGATTTGGACTATGTGGGACCCGATCTATTAGTCTATGAAGTCAAAAATCAGAAAAATTCAAAACCCTACTAGATCAAATTTTCAGTGGGGGCGCTATGCAGTTTTTAGACTAAAATTTAGATTTAGGTCAAACCAGCAGGAATTTGACCAGCGTTGCAATAGATTCAGTGAAGGGGAGGCTCGATCTATGAAACCCAGCAGTGGTTTGGCCAAAGATTGGACGGTTCCCAGATTTAGTATTTTTTAAGGGTTTTTTAGTATTTTAAGGATTTTCATAAAAATGGAAGGAAAACAGGTACAATGGATTCAGATCTGTTAAAGAGAAGAGAATTACATTACCTGTTGGATCGTACATGGAAAGGCTTGTATAAGTCTTAACAGTGATGATCCTAGCTATCCTGATCAATTCTAGAAGATCCAAGTGATTTCTATGACAGATGTAAGCCCCAAGCCACCAATGCGCCCCCTAACCTGCATGAACAAACGTCAACAATATCATATTTGCTAAGACAAGATAAAGAAACTAAATGCTATAGGAAAGTAAAAAGAATTAATCATAGATCACAATGAAACTAATGAAAACCCCCTGATCCAAGACGAAGATAACCGAACGAGTTGATGTCACCCTGCAAAAACGCTCCAGCCAAAACGCCCTCCTATAGACAAGACAATGATAGCAGAAAAAATATAGATCTCACATGAATTTCCACAATGCTAGGAAGCATAAGGCTATCCAATCATCATTTGAGAACATCAGATGCAAAGCAGATCCAGAAAATATCCATCGAAAAATCTTTCTATTATTCAGATCCAAGAGCCAAAAACCCTTTACAAATGAGAAGCTCTCTCCTTTAAATAGAAATGAGAGAACCACAATCATAACCAAATCCTAACCACTTTCAAAATGAGTGGCTACGATTAAAAGATAAAATATTCTAATCAATGGTTGAGATGAGCTCAACATACAATACATGGATCAATATAACCATAAAGTACCAAAGTGGACTAAATCAGACTAGACTTTCAGGACTATACTCACTTCATAGTTGTAGCCAATTTGCTAGTGAAAGGTGAAGGATGAAATTGACAAGGCTAAGGCAAAGGATGACTCCCTACTTAACATCATGACACTTTGGATATGGAAAGGGAAATACTCACTATAACCAATCCGAGACAAACAACAACACAGGGAATGGCAGTGCCTCACAAATGGTTGAGTTGTTTAAATAGTGCTTATTCAATTTAGCCATCATGGCTACATCAAGCTTGATCTAGTTTCATTAGGATCATCAATTTTATTTCCATGGCCTTTTTGACCTATATGACCCTTTGGGACTTCATCAGTGCTTAAAAGCACAGATAATAACAGCTTTCATCTGGGACATATTTATATTTATAAGGTCAGCAATATTTGGATATAGCATATTGTTCACCATTGTTTTTTGGACCTTTTCTTATACCCTTCAAGGAGAATTTTAGCATTTCATTGCTCTTGGCCTTTTTCACATTTGTTAAGAAACACAGTTTTAGCATTTTCATTTTCCATGGGCCCATATAAAATATTTCCAATGCAGGTAGTACATGAGCTTTCAGTTTTAGCCAACAACATCTCAAGTGACCAGGGGGAGTTTTGCACAGTGCCAAACATCGGGACAACCGACCAGAATGATTTAGGCATACAATCCAACTCACCAAAGGCAAGTTTTGTCACCAACTCAGAGCCGAGACACAATATAAACAAGGAGGCTTGTCCAACAAAGGTTCTAGCGGGGGAAAAATGTCCTCCATGCCATAAGTCAAGAAGTCAGTCGAGTTGAAAACTAAACTGGAAGGTAATGGATAGGTGGAGAGAATGAATGATGAAGCCAACACTAGCAAGCCAAAAAAATGGTGGGAATGACTACCTCTATTCTCCCTAAGGAGGGTAAAACCAATGAGTATAGATCAGGAAATTCAAAGTCAAAGTGGGGACACCAATACATCAAATTCCATATAATTATGACCGCCAGATCATGACACCACATGTTAATACATGTCACAAATATCAGTATAAGAGCGATGATAACCATAACACCATATAAAAAGCCGAGTCATAATCATGCAATATAATCCATCTGAAACATCATCTATCCAATCAGAAAGCACGGATATAAACTAGGCATCAATAATTGCTCTGTAATGACTGAATGGCTACATCGGTCCTCAAATCTGAGTGTCCTGAGACTCAATCCTGACATGGGAGAGTACAATAGTCCACTAATACAATAATGATCCGTCAAAACTGCTCATCTCAACATCTCATATGTAAGAGATCTGGCTGAAAAAATGTATTGTGTCTGAAAAATAGAATATGGTAGCCTGGCTACTATATATGTGATAACAGTGTGCATTAGGAGAGAGAGGACAATGAGGAGGAAGAGAGAGAGAGCTGCAGAAGAGATATTGTTCTTGGGTTATTCATCTTGTGATTTTGTCTTTGTGACGGAACTATTATGAAGAAGTTTGTGGGGTTTTCTCCTTCATGGTTTTCTCAATGAAAATATGTGTGTCTTGTGTACCTTGTGTATCTTTGATGTATTTTTGTACTTGTTATTATTTCAGATAAAGATCCTAAGTGAAGCGATTTAGAAAAACTAACATATTCTCCAAATCCCAATAGAATAAGCACTGGATTTGAATAGTCGTTTCTGTCTTTGTTGTAATTGTGTTTGATTTAATTCGAAAGCAAGGTGTGATTGTCATTGAAAACAATTGCATCTCTGCATGGTTGATTGTCCTTAAACTTAATTTAAACCTTAATACATTCTAACTCCCGATAAAAATCTTTAAGAAACTTAGTAAGAAGGGACTACCCCCCTTGACCTTTAGGGAATTGCATCTAAACGGAGGAGTTGGGAATCGTGGTGACAGTGGGTTCTAAACTCATAGTTTCCCTTGAAAACACACCTAGTGATTGGGGGACTTATATGTGTTTAAGTGTGTTTTATGCGGCAATAGGTTGGAGATGTTAGATTTTTTTTAAAATTATAGCAGTGTATCTTAATTGCATTTATCAATAGGATCACTAGAAGATAGACAAAGAATAGAACAATAACACGAGTATTTTTCACCTTGCAAACCCAAATGTGAGAAAACCTAGCCACCTTCGTCTAGAGATAATAATTATGAGATAAGAGTACAATGAAGAAAGAAAAAGAAAAATATGGAAATGCTTTCCAAAGATGGAAACCCTGAAAAACAGTGTTCTTCTGTAGTGTATGTGAACTTCTCTCTCTACCAGAAAACCTGCGCACTTCACTAAGTTGTTGTATTGTTGTTGTATGGAATAATGAGGAGAGGCGCCTTCTATTTATATTTTTTCCCACTGAGAATTTAACTAAGGTCGACTTCACTTGGGGGAGCAATATAATTTTATATTTTATAATTTTATTTTATTTCTTTTATTGTTGCCTTTTCACCCCAAGGTTTACATTGTTCTTTCTAGGGTTTGTATGAATGATGATAACAAGTTCAACTCCCGAAGGAGGACAGTAAGAATAGCTTCTGAAATTGCATAAACTCCAACACTCCCTCTCAACAAGGAAGGTATTATTCGGTCTTCATCAGCATCATGATCATCTAGGTTTCATCTGTACATCTATATTGTCTCCATCATCTCTAAACGTACGGAAGGTTGTCTTTATGAATTTGTTCTATCCAGATGTCTGAGAGAAAGTATTCTAATACTTATCCATCTCTATTGTCGGTGGAATACTTCCATACCTGGCTAGATATCCTAGATAAGCACACATGCACGACCATCTACTACCTGTTTGTCTCATTTGTCGATGGGGTACTCCCATACTTGGCTGAGAACCTAAACGAGTAGAGGTACATGTGCAATCACACCGCCATCTGCTACCTGTCCAACTCATCTGCCGATGGGATTTCTCTCATGCCTGCTTGAGTACCTCGACGAGCAGAGGCACCTGTGTGAACTCAACCATCTACTACATTATGTCTCATCTATCGATGGAATTTCTCCCATGCATGGTGTTGTTGGTGCAACTACCTCCCCAAAATTTTACATTTTAGGGCCCGTCCTTAGATTTTTGGTTTTAATCCTTTCTTAGACTGGTACTACTCCTTGAAATTTTCATTCCATAACTTAGTTTTTTCTTTTATCAAGCCAGAAAAGTTTTTTCACTAAGTTAGAAAACTCAGTTTTTTTCTTCCGACAGGTCGGAAGAACTTGGCGAGTCAAACCGGCACATCGAAAGAACTCATCTTTTTTGTCCGACGTTCTTTAGCCGATTTTTTTTTTCTTTTCAAGTTTTGAAACCATGGCCGAAGTCTTTATCGGAAACATTTTATAAGTTTTTGCTAACATTGTCGGCGAAACTCAGTCTTTCGGGCCGACATTATCGACAAAACTTACCTATCATTAGAGGAAATTTGGGGTCTAAAATGGGCCTTATAAGAAAACGTGCCAAAATAAGTTTTTGTGAGTTGGAATTCAAGAACCAATAGAATTTCAATAAAATAAGTCAACCATAATGGTTGAATTGGTATATTTGTCATTAAAAAAAACTACTTTTTTTGTTCGTATTTTCGACATATCTCATTGTGTTTTTACTCAAATTTCAATTAGGAGAGCTCGTTGGATGCGGAATTTGATTCCGCATCCAACGAGTACCCACACTGCATACTTTTGACGGACCCTGCTACCCCAAAAACAAGAAATACCTGAAAAAACGTGATGATGACATCATCATCACGTTTTTTCAGGTATTTCTTGTTTTTGGGGTAGTGGGGTCCATCAAAAGTATGCAGTGTGGGTACTTTTTGGATGCGGAATCAAATTCCGCATCCAACGAGCTCTCCCAATCGAAATTTGAGTAAAAACACAAGGAGATATGTCGAAAATACGAACACAAAAAGTAG
>LPNX011081099.1:68266-113945 GCA_001517045.1 Pseudotsuga menziesii
CCGACGCTCTTTATTGGAGGAGTTTTGGAGTTTATCGGAAGATCTTATCATGTTCTAGTGACAGTGTCAACGAAACTCAGTATTTGTAGCCGATGTATTTAGCAAAACTTAGATTTTGCAGCCGACAGTCTTCATCGAAACACTTTTGCGATTTTCCGTCGACAGTGCCAATGAAACTCAACCTTTGCAGCCGACATTGTCGCTGAGAACTCAAAGTTTGACGTCGACACATCGACATACTCGAAGAAAGTTGTCGACGAGTTTAAAAGGTTAGCGTCAAACAGAGTTTCAATCCCTGTGCATTTAACACACCTAATAACCGCATTAATTACCGTTTGGGAATTTTTCTTTATATAAACTCAATGAGTCTTACAATTTGTTACCGTAATCCCGTTTTGGACGCATCGAATCGTTGTTAGACACTTGGAGCTTTCAGATTGTCTCACAAAGCTTCGTACCCGCACCAACAGTTGCAAGGTAGGCCCTAAAACTTATCTTTTGTCCTATGTTGTTCTAAAAGTTTGAAAAGGACTGTATCTTTAGGGGTTTAGGGTTACTGAGATAGGGTTTTTGATGTCGTTGTTTGCGTTATTGTTTTAAAAGCTAAACTCAGCCCATAAGGCCTCTCGTTTTGACTATTCGACCACCAAAAGTTTCTCGAGTCTGGTTGCAAGAAAACCCGTGACCTCACTTAGCGCTTTTCCAGCCTGTTATCCTGGTCATAATGGGTTTTGTCCTCACCTTCGTCGCACCAGTTGATTTTGTTTTTCAAGCCGTGGAGATTAGTATGTCGAACCTCAAGGTTTTTAGGATGAAACTACTCTTGGTCAGGTGTTGCGTCGCCCGCATGTGGTTCATATCAAGTTTGTCGAATGAGTATGCGGCGGTAGGGAAACCCTTGGCGGATTTTCACTTTGAATATCATTGCCAGTTAAACTCTCGACCTAGGGTTTCTTTGTGAATGATGTTTTCCTCTTTAGGGTCGACGCTATCAAGTATGAGGTTTTCGCGGGTTTTAGTTGCGAACGAGGGTTTCAAGGCCCCAAGATGACCTCGTTTTCGGGTCACAGAGTCTTTGATGTGTTTTTCACCTCTGGGGGGGGGGGGGGATTAGTTTTGATGATTTAATATAAAAAAGATGGAAATAAGATTGGTAAACTTTGTAAACAAAAAAACACAAGGCAGTCAATATTAATACTTTAAAAAACTAGAGGAAACTGATCAACCTCCAGTATGTTGACTTGTTTAAAAGCACAAAATGAATGTATTATAACTGAAGATCTCACTCCCAAAATAACACCTACACCTGTGTTGATTAGTTTCATTTAAAATTCTGGCAAACATTCACCCTTGTTGCAAGTACAAAATGACTAGGCAAACTCTGGGGATTGATTTCTCTTTCTCACACGAGACTGTTTCTGAGTGGCTAACAGTGAAATGGTAAATAATGTTATGTCTCTTCTATCATGTTAGACATTGGTTGTAATCTAATCTTTTAAAAGGAACAAGTGATTTTTAAACAGTGATTCGGTAACTTGGTTCCTCATTCTAGTTATTCCGCGTTGATGAAAACGTGTGTCGTTCTTAAATCATTATTATGACTCAGACATTTCTTGTTGTGGCCATGCTACAATTTCAGGCCTCGCCTCACACCATGCCTAAGAAGAGCGGAAAGAAGGAGGCCAAGACCACTGAGGTTGATTCAGACATGGAAACTATTTCCAGGATGGAAATCATATATGAAGACACTAAGGCCATCACAGGGGCTGAGCAAGAGTTTAAGTGGAGCGAAATATATCATATGATCAAAGATCAAAATGTACTGGAGGCGGGCCTGGAAGCCATGACCTTATATGAAAATATCAGAAGATCAAGCATCACTAAGGCAGCCATGTGTCCAGGGAGTTTTTCGTGTGCTGAAGTAATCGGATGGATTCTATCTCGGACAGACTCGTCCACAATGATGATTTCCAACATTGAAGGGGAAGCTTTTGCTTCCTTCACTCCGACATACATAGCTAAGGCCTGCAAACTACCAACCCCACGGATTATGATGACAGATGAATGGGTTAAAAATGTGGAGTTGGACATTATGGAATGTGCCAAGAGGATGATGGTCGTAGGTAAATAGCTACGATAGAAGGCCTCTGGCGAATATGAGACTGCAATTTTACGCATTCCTTACAGGGTCATAGCCCTAATGCTAAATAGGATCTTTGGCCAGGAAAATGGGAAATTCTATAAGTTAAGTTGGATCCCATTGATGTACTTTGTGGCCTTGGAAGGCACAATTTTCAATTGGGCAAACATTATATCAAGCATCTTGTCCTCATGTATAGATGCCGCACAAGGAGGGATGACTCAAAGAAAGTCAAAATTCTACATGGCTTCTTACCTGATAGATTGCATTATGTGCCAACATCAATTCCTAAAGCTCAATTGTGATTGGGATTACACTAAGACCCCAATATATGTGTCCTATCAAATTATGTGGGCGCATAAGTACTCAAGCTTCTACAAGCTTATATGCAAAGAGTTTTTGATGCCTCTGTACGAACTAATTTTTCTCAAAGAGTCCGACTGTCTGTCAGAAAGTGCCATGGAATTCATATATGAATATGGGGATTATTATTTCTCTCAGGAAGGTACTTACCTGAGAATGTATGGAGGATCAGAGCCCCATCATTGATGCCTAAATATGCTACGGACTATGTAGTCCACAAGGAAGCAGTTAGACAGTTGTTCATAGATGGAGTAGGTAATTTCCTATTCGACATGAAGAAGGCAGTTTTCCCACCACTGCCCTTCTGCATAGGCAGTTATAAATTCGCGAGGGTAAAAAATGCATCTGAATTTATAAAAGATCTAGAAAAAATCCACTTTGGGGAAAAGAGTTTCCACAGAAATGACTCATTTGACAAGGTTTGCAAACCATTGTGCATCTGTAGAAGTTCATTTTGATAAAGATGAGGCGACATACAAGAAAGCCTGCAACATGACTGCTCTAAGTAAGTGTTTCAAGAAGAAGATCTGCACCATTGGGGGAAAAGGTAGCAGCAGCACAACAGAACAGCAGAAGAAACAGGAAAAAGCCGCAAAGAAACAAGCAGAAGATGCGCAAAGACTGTAGGAATAAGTTCAGAAGCAACAAGTCGAGGAGGCTCAAAAGAAAAAAGAAGAGGAAGAAATATTACAAAAAGAATGAGAAGAAAGAGCGTGAAGAGAAGCTGAGGAATTGAGAAAGAAGGAGCAAGAGGATAAGGACAAAGAGAATTTGGACCAGGACACTTCCCAAGAAAATCTGATGGATCCTCCTGCCTCAACAAGTGACACGATCACAGGAGGCCACGTTCCTCTTGCAGAACTTGGATTGGTTCCTTTCACTCCATCCGAGCATCATACAGTGGCATGCTTGGACACTATATTCTTTGACAAGTCTAAGAAAACTATTGTTAGAAGTTTAGAGAAAAGGTTAAAGATTGGCACACAACCTGATGTGATCACAGTGACAGAGAAAACCGTTGTGGAGAACACGAATCAAGACCCCAAATTCCTAGCATCGGTCAGCATAACAGCCACTCAAGTGAACGCTAATAATGTTGACAAATTGATGGAAGATGCAGAACATTATAAAGAAAAGACGATTAAAATGAAAGACACTCTAATCAATGAAAGAGGGGAAGGCCAAGAACTTAAAAGAAAGCACGAGGCTATACTATCCGAGAAAGAAAGTCTCCAAAAGAAGTATCAAGATCTAGAAACAGACGGGGATGCATTAGTGGTGCAAATGACCATTATGGAAGGGGAGAAAAAGGAATTTGAAGATAAAAAATTGTAGAACTGGAATCAGATAAATCCGCAGCAATTCATCAAGTGGGAGAACTGAGAGCTCAAGTAGAGGAACTAGTAACGCAGAGAGCATCTTTTGAAGCTCAACTGAAGATAGCAAATGACAGGCAGCCAGACATCACCCCTTTCCGTGATCAAAGCCTGCATAATCCGAAGGAAGATCCATCAAATCCAATTAAAACTTGTGGAGGAGATATATAAGGTCAAGCGAGCAGAGACAAAGTTGAATGAAATTGTAGCACAGTCGTTTGATTTCAGAACAAGGCTATTGAAGGTTGTGGAAAAGGTTCAAAGACAACTGACCTGGGTGGAGGCCAATTCAGCATTTCCAAAACACTTGCCTCAAAAGACAGTTGAAGGTCTGAAGATAGAGTTAGCACTTTTGGAATTTTGCAGTAAATATTCTTTAAGATTAAGTAATGGAATCAAAAAAACATTGGAAAGATGCACAGAGTTCTACAAGAAAATGCACGTGGTTCATAATAAGTGCCAGATCCTTGCGGCAACGAAGATTAAGGACTTCCCAGATAAAGATCAGCATCTGAAGTTTCTACAAGAAAGATTGCTTGAAGACGAACAGTACATTCAGAAGATGACGAGCATAAGTGAAGATGTTAAGCGTTGGCCCTGCACAAACTGTCGTCAGCAATCATCTCTTGGAAGATTTGTACAGAGTGACCCCAGCAAAAGTGACAGAAGTGGAGTCATAGTTGGCTATACATGAAGTAACTGTGAGATTGATAGAACCAATAGATTATCAGACTATCGCAGAAGAAGCTAATGTGTAGGGTGAATACATTGCAAGACCAGCTGGGCCTACTTGAAATTTTGTCTTTTCTGTATTTTGTCACTTTATGTAATTTATTATTTTCCTTTTCTAGTGCAAGGCACTAAAGGACAAAATTTTGGAAGTCCTAAAGATAGGGAGTTCTAAAGTCATGGAAGTCAAAGAGTCATCGGTAATTGTATTATAAATATAGGTAGGAGGTAGAGTACAAAAGACGTTTCTCTTGCATAAGGAGGCTAGTTTATTTGTAAGAAGAACTACATTTTCTGCTAATAAGGAAGAACAAATTTTGTTGGGAAAAGACTGCACGGGTTTTTGCATGAATGATGTGGAATCTGAATTGTGGAATTACTTCCATATAGTTTTTGTTCGAACTGTGAGATCATTCTAACTCTCTATGAATTATTTCTCTGATGATGAATGGTTTTGCTTTATATATAATTCTTGTGTATGAAATGAGCAATAAATGTTTATCATTTCAAAGCTATCTTTGATTATTTTTCTATTGTAACTATGCATCTTGAATTAAAACAGTTATCTGTTAAATTTTTGGCTAATAATTACAGCACATTGCTCTACATATTTTAACTTTGCTCCCCTTGGGGATAGGATAGATTAGTATAGAATAGATTAGAATATGAGTAGTTTGCTTAGATTCATATTTATAGAAGTGATTGAGGGGCAAGAGTGATAAGATGGAAGGTAAGAACCTACGCATCACTTGTGAGGCTTTTGTTCATCAATCATTTGCATTTAACTTAGGCATTTTGCATTTCATCCATATAAAAGAAAACCGCATAAACGGTGGAACGGGCCGCAACCAGTAAAAGACTTAAACAAGATTTAATTTTACGGTAGTCAGGCCACTAACCGGATAGCTTCCCCATTCCAAACAATGAACGATCTAGTTGGGATTGATTATCAAGAAGAATCCCTATTGTCGGTACCTGGTATTTTCAAGGCATCAACACCTGGTTGAGAACCTGGACAAGCAGAGGTGCTTGGGCAAATGTATGGTAAGTGTCTCTCAATCATCTCTCCCTCTCAAGGAGGGATACGTTCCCTTCTACTCTAAGTCTTCCCCGAAAGTATTCAAATTTCACCCTGGGAAGAGGCTTGGCGAAAACATTTGCAATCTGGTCATCTGTCGAAATATACTGTAGCTCGACCGCACATTTCTACACCATATCACATATGAAGTGATACTGAATCTCTATGTGCTTCGACTTGTCATGAAATACAAGATTCACTAACATCTGGACACAACTCTAGTTATCACAATGAATCACTGTTGGCTCTAGAATCTGACTAAACAATCCTACAAGAAGTTTACGAAGCCAAATTGCTTCTTGGGTTGCTGGTTCCCGAACTAGCAGCGATATAATCGGCCTCTGCAATACTGAGAGCTATTGAGTTCTGCTTCCTACTGCACTAGGAAATAACTGCAGAACAAGACTGAAACAACATCATGAAGTACTCTTCCTATCAGTAAAGCATCCGACCCAATCTGATTTTGTCAACCCTTGCAATTTCAAGTCACATTCTGAATCATATCATAGGCCATATCCCACAATGCCACGTAAGTATTTGAGCACATGTTTTGCAGCAATCCATGAATCTATCTCAGTTATCACATGAACTGACTGAGAGCATTCACAGCAAAACAAATATCTGGTCTGGTGTTCGTCAGATACATCAAGGACCCAATCAACTGGCGATACATGGTGGGATCAAACAAATTTGAATCTAAAGTAGAATTCCTCAGCTTCTTCAAGTTTGCATCCATCAGAGTAGCTATCGACTTGCAGTCCAACATTCCAAATCTCTTTAGTATATCTATGGTGTATTTTCCCTATCCTAGGAAAATCTCTTTCTGCCTCTGCCATACTTCTAATCCCAAGAAGTAGTGCATCAATCCAAGATCCTTCATTTCGAACTCAGAGGCGAGTTTCTTCTTACACCATAAGATAAGTTTCTCACTTCCGGTAAGAAACAAGTCATCAACATATAGTACCAAAATTAGTGGCTCATCATTCACAACCTTGTAGTAAAGGTTGGGGTCTGCATCACCCTTGGTGAATCCTAGACTCACCAAGAATCTGTCTATCTGTCCATACGAAGCACGAGGTGCTTGCTTGAGTCCATATAATGCCTTTTTCAGCTTGCATACGTGAGACTCCTTTCCATGGACAACAAACCCTTCTAGTTGTTCAATATATACTTCTTCCTCAATAATACCATTGAGAAAGGTTGTCTTGACATCCATCTGATGCAACTTCCATCCCATAGATGAAGCAATAGCAATGATCGATCTGATGGAAGTGTATCGAGCCACGGGAGCAAATGTCTCATCTTAATCGACTCCCTCTTTCTGAGAGAACCTTTGGCAACAAATCTAGCCTTGTATTTTTCAATACTCCTATCTGCTCCATGTGGAGCTTCATGCTCCTCTACATGCTGCAAAATCTATTGTGCCCATCTGGGTCTTTTCCGGATTACTGCCATATCTATGGGAGCATCATCTGGCTCAACCGGATCAATGGGACTGATCGGTTTATTCATTTCTTCGGACTCCTTCTTAATGTTTGGAGGAGAGATGATCTCATATCTCCATCGTCATCGATCTCCATATCTGATCCTCTTCCTTTTCGGATAGTAATTTCTTCTTCAAAGGTTACATCCCTACTAACTTCGATTTGCCTTGATCCTGGGATGTATATTCTGTAATCCTTTAAAGACTTGCAATATCCCACGAATGTTTCCTTCTTGCCTGAAGGTTCTAACTTGGACACGTGAATGTAGTCTGGAAAGTAATTATACATCCTGGTGACGACCAGGTTCATCAAGGATCCTTCAATTGTCTTGTTTTGAGTCATGACATCAATGTCGCCGAGTTTCTATCATATGTAATAGACTAGACTCATTGTCTTTGAGGGATAACTCCCTCTATCTCTAAGAATTCGGTTGAGTAAGTCTTGTTGAAGCAACAGATAGACCGACATTCGTAGAAGCTTTTCGCTTCTGATCACCAAATCTCTGCATGAGATCATTCTGGGTCTGAGAGTCATAATACATGCTTCTAGAGGCTTTTTGCTTTTGTTCCATCCGTATATCAATGGGATCACTTGTCCTTGCAGATCATGGCATTCCCTACAAGTCAAATCCCATCCGATGGTTAGCAATATTTCATAATCAATGTATTAACAAAATAATGTAGGAAACATTTTAGTCAATGCTTCGGCACAACACACATAAGGCCATTATCCGGATGCCTATGGTCTCCATTATAGCATACCATTAAGAGTGTGTACTACGCTAGTATGTTATAAAGGAGTTGTCATCATAGATGGGTTGTGCAGCATGAGAGGCTATTTAACTACCTGAATTTAGAAATGTATATCAATGTAAAACATAAAAACAACCAGATCTAATCTACTAGAGCATGTAAAATCAAATACTTATCTTTTGTAGTTTTGTGGGTGGGCTCCCACTGTCAGAGTCCACGGATCTTCATATGCTTGCTTGATGATCATCACAATCAGGATCTTCATATCATTTAGAAGAACTCTGAATAATCACCCTTCCTTGGTTCCTTGTGAGGAGGGTCTTCTTCTACATCAGCAGTTGAAGCTTCGTGCTTCCTTTTGATTGAACTTCGACAGCTACTGGCATAATGACCGTATTTCTTGCACATGTAGCACTGTATATGAGATAAGTCCTTCTCTTGTTTCCTCTGATCTAGGGGAGGAATTGATCTTTTATCTTGATGCTTGTGATTGAAGGACTTCCTTCCCCTTCCCTTGCCTTTCTTGGCATGAGATATGAACGCTTGATTCTCCTTAGGTTAAGAGCCATGAAATCTTTGGCGTGTTGTGATTCTTGTTTCTTCCTGAGTGCATTCTACCAATAGCTTCTCAAATTTGGGCAGCTTGGTCCGACCACTTATAGTTTTGATAAAGGACTCCCAAGATGGTGGGAGACCATTTAAGGTGGTCATAACGAGATCATTTTCTTCAAGATTGTCTCCACTGGACTTTAGCTTGTCCCGGAGCTCGGTGATCCTCATGAAATATGAGGCAATATTCTCGGACTTCGTCATCTTCATATTCGACAGTCGATTCCTCAATGTGAGAGTCACATTGATGTTACTATGTTCAAATAGCTTCTTTAGGGTTTTGAACATCCTCCTCGTCGTCGTCTTTTTTGAGATCTAAGGAAACAACTAATCTCTAACTGAGTCCACTAAAATCCTCCTTGCTTTGGCATCATTCTTTCTCCAGCGAGGTTTGTCTTCTTCGGCTTCTAGTTCTGGGACCTTTGCCTTTACGACCTATAATAGGTCATTTTCTTCTAGTAGAAGAACCCTAGACTTCCAGGGGATGAACTTGGAAGCCCCTTCCAAACGATCTTCAACCTTCATGTTGATCATCTTGACTGCAAATCTGGATTTGAGACCCTAGCAAAGGCTAGGTCAAAAATGAAAGTTGGAGTTTTGGAAAACTAACTCCACAGATAAATGTGCCTTAGAGAGGTGAGTTGAGTAGAGGTAAATTCGAGCCAAAACTATTGAGAAAGTAGGTCAAAACTGGAAACCCTAATATCCATTGCAGCTGTAGAATTAGGTCAAAATTGAAAATTCTCAGAATTGATTTCGGTCTTCACCAAAAGATGTGCCCTCCTTAGAGCGAAATTCGCAAGGCTCTTTTTCTGCCAAAAGGTTGAGTGAAGACCTTGAAAGATGAAACCCTAGTTCCGACAGGTTTTCGACTGAGTTCTCACAATGGCTTCTTCTAGCACTGCTCTGATTCCATGTTCGATTTTCTTAAAATTATAGCAGTATATCTTAATTGCATTTATCAATAGGATCACTAGAAGATAGACAAAGCACAGAACAATAACACAAGTATTTTTCACCTAGGAAATCCAAATGGTATAAAATCCAGCAGCATTCGTCTAGAGAAAATAATTCTGAGATCATAGTACAATGAAGAAAGAAAAAGAAAAATATGGAAATGCTTTCCAAAGATGGAAACCCTGAAAACAGTCTTCTTCTGCAGTGTATGCGGACTTCTCTCTCTACTAGAAAACTGCGCACTTCTCTGAGCTGTTGTATTGCTGATGTATGGAATAATGAGGGATGCCTCCTATTTATATTGTTTTCCCACTAAGAATTTACCTGGGGCCGACTTCACTTGGGGGAGCAATCTAATTTTATATTTTATAATTTTTATTTTATTTCTTTTATTGTTGGTTTTTCACCCCAAGGTTTACATTGTTCTTTCTAGGGTTTGTATGAAAGATTACAACAAGTTCAACTCCCAAAGGAGGACAATAAGAATAGCTTCTGAAGTTGCACAAACTCCAACAGGAGATGGTCCTCGAGTTAGAATAGGTGTGGTGGACATTATGGGATGCCGTAACTCTCTTTCTTCTTGATGCATTGGTTCAACAATTTTAGGGACAATGCTTTTTCACATTAAACAAACTAGCTTATTAGGAGCAGTTACATATATCATATCTGGTAGCTGGGTTGGGTGAGTGCAGAACAACTAGGTTTGGATCTTTTGGTAAATTTTTCAGAACCTCTATAGATCCTCCTTCGGGAATTATTTGATTAATTATGATGTCCAGGTCTTTTAAGTTTTAATAAATGTCTCAACTCACAACAATCGTGCTGATTATGAAAGCCTGAGTAAGAATCCCAATTATATTTACATAGGATGAACTTGTTGATATTTGGTCAAATTACATTTCAGAATTATGGAATGGACACGTTGGATTGAAAGAGGTGAACAGGTTGAGATCATTTAAAATAAGAACAAGACTGCTGGTTATTATTCGGCTAAATTAGGATATGAAGTTTTATTGGCTACCGAGGTTCAGGAGAATAGATGGTGGTCGTCCAAAATATGGAAGGTGAGCACCAAAGTAGACAAAAGTGTTTGACCTGCACTTATGAATAGGATTCCTACTTGGAATCTACTTCAAAAGAAGAATAAGCATGATCCTGGCTTTTATTACTTATGCAGGAATGAAGATGAAAATATTTCACATTTGTTCTTTATGTGCCCTTTCACTTTACAAGTTTGGAAAGATGTTAGTTTATCAATCAGTGTAATGTTAACAATGTGTGGCAGAGAGGATCAGTTGAGGGACTGAATCTGTGGTTCCAAAGGCAGGAATTGAAGCACTAACAAGCAGTCCCATTTATTACTTTATGGGGCATCCAGTTTGCCTGCAATTCAATCTTATTTGATGATAGAAATATAGAAACATTTCAAGTTCTACTCAAATCTATGCCAATCTTTCAGTTTTTTAAAACACGAGGGAAAGCCCAAAAGGTAAGAACGATTGGGGAGCTGGTAGTGGATAAGACTTTCCCTTGGGCCTTTTCCAATGGAGCTTGCCAGGGGGCTGAAGACCTGCATTGTATTGACAGTACCTTATATTTTCAGGATCAGCATTATATTCAGTTTAGTGCAAATATGGGTCAATGCACAAACAATCGCCCTGAGCTCTAAGCACTTTATACTCTCTGAAGTTGGCCCTGTCCAAGGGTATTTAACATCTGCAGGTGTATGGATACTTGTGTTGATTGTTAAATGGATGAACAATGAACAGACCATTCTTGGCATTTCACTTCAGACAATAGCAGAACAGCTCAAGACAGCCTCGCAGTAGTTTACTCATGTATGCAGGGAAATGAACGCTGTAGCTGATACACTGTCAAGGAAGGACTGGCATGGGCTCCTGATTTACAACATATAAAAGAGTTCAAGGGACATTTCACAGAATATACTACAGCTTTATAAGACTTTTGTGTTAGACATGATGCTGTTTATTTTTTGGATCTATTTTCATATTGAAATATGGAAGACTGTATAAGCTATTGCCCATTTATGGCCTTCTGATGGATGCCTACTTGGACAGCCATAGGCTGGGATAAATAGTCTATATTATGGATAAGTGTGCCTGACAGTTTTTCATAGTTTTTTATATATTAGAAAGATGTATATCTGATCAAATTCAGGGTATGCTGTATCATCCTTTAAGTTTAAGCACCTGAAGAATGTGTTTTTCACTCTGACGAATAAAAACTACCATTTTTTTCTTTGGAAAAAAATATATTGTTAATTGTCAGGGTTTATTAATCACAGGTGAGTAGTTACTGGACTGGTTTGAGAGCAGGTGGATGCCTACTGAATTGGTTATTTGTTAATTGTCAGGGTCTATTAATCAGAGGTGAGTGGTTACTGAACTGGTTTGAGAGGTTAGAGATAAAGAAAAGGAGGATTGTGTAGGGTTCACAAACTACTAAATACAATTTATTGGGACATGTAGTGCTAATGTCACAAAAAAAATATATGTTCGGCATCAAGTCTGTGAGCAATGGAGAACAAGTGATGGCAATTCACCCTGTTCGAAATATAGACAAGTTTAGAATTCCCTAGTGGTTAAAAATTGAAATTCATGGTGACCATCCTTAGTCCTGTAACAAGTCAGTATCTTGTATCTAAGTTTGTAATAGTTGCTGTTTTGATTCAGAGTCTAAGATTCTGCTAGTTAGTCAACGTAGTCTGCTCCTCGCTTTTGTACTGCTTCCTTCTACTAGTTGAATGGAATAATCCTGCTGTATGGATGTTTGTTGTTTTCACAAAATTGACATACTTGCCATCTATACTGATAACAAACACTTCCAAGTCTTGGACCAAATAAAATGTATATATAGAATATTCAACAGCTATAAAATGAAAAGCTTTGACCCCATCACCCTAATGCATCTGTCATTCTACAATGCTTACATTTTTCTCAAGAAGCATAGACTTCCATAAAGTCAACATCCATATAGTAAAAAGTGTTGAATTCTAAACAAGAATGGGAGAAAATAACGAATAGAAATTTCACAATGAAAACTGCAGGTTTGCCCAACCTTCTATTGTTCTTGTAAAGGTTCTACTATGAATCATAGAGAACCTAATAAATTTTAGAATATAAATACAGGAAGATATATAAATTTGGTCCCTGTAACCCGGCAATTCTTTCTGAAAATAATTGATTCCTGTGATTATATTTGTTTTCAAGACTCCAATGCATTCCAGAGATCGGGGTCCTCAAAATCTTTTATTAAGAAGGTAGCACCTGCATCAATGAGTTCTTGTCCTGGATTCCTTGTAGTCAGCCCCACAACTGCCAACCCTGCTGCAACAGCTGCTTTCAGCCCCGAAGGAGAATCCTTCACAATAAAAAGCAAGAATGATTTCCATGAGGATCCCTGATGAACACTTTCAAAAAAAAAATTGTCGTTCAAAGTGCAAACCTCGAGAGCAAATGCTCTACTTGATGGAATATTAAAATGTTCTAGTGCCTTCAAATATGGATCTGGGAATGGCTTTGCTCGCTCACACTCACTGCCAATAACCAAGAGCTCAAAGAAGTCTGTGAGACCTACAATAGAAATCATGAGCTCAGCATTTTCTCTGGGAGCATTGGTGACTGCAGCACGCTTTAAGCCTCTGTTTTCAATCCATTTGCACAGTTTATGTAAGCCATTCACTGGTTTCAGATCCTGAACTGCCTTTCTGCAAAACATTTGAAAAGGTGAAAGGCATCATTTGCATGTATCCACTCAAACTTTTGAAAAGTATTATCAGTTTTGCACTACTAGTATTAACCATATTAACATTGGATCTATTAAGCATCCAAAGGGATAAAAAACCACTAGGTACAAAAGTCTCAGCTCTTAATAGATTCGTGCGTAAGCAAGGATATATATGTGGGTGTGGGTGTGTGTGTGTGTAGAGTGAGTCAAGAAGTGGATAAACTCAACATCTAGCAAGTTTATTTTTTCCAGTAAAGCAAATTTCTTCTCTGATTCACCCATTGTTTTGAAATTCTGACATTCTTGGACTTTTTAAAATGGGCTAAAACACCTTAGGGCAAAGTTCCATGGTCAAAGTTCCCATCAATTGGGTGAAACTATAACTTCCGGCAGAGTTCCTACCAGATTTGGGGAGGAATCCCGCTTTGTGACATGTTGCTCTTAATGAGCCAATTGTTGATAAACTATATATGATCCATTCATGAGTTATTGTGGCCATGTGCCCCTAAGGAATCTAGGGTTTAAACTGGGTACCATCCTAAGAATGAAGGAAAGTGTCCAGGAGGTTTTCCCCAGGATATGTTACCTGAATATATATTATATACACGCATATATATAGATGTGAATTCAATCGTCTTTATGTCAGCCTCTTTAAGCATGTAAAACGAAGAGCTCCCCCCACCCAGGCTGTAGAGCCCCTTGTTTCTCTCAGCGCAAAAGTACATGAAAGTTTGGTTGTTTCAAACAAAAATGGTTACTGTTTTATTTCTTGCATCAGAAAGAAAGTATGTATAGTCTTATGATTACCTTCGAAACAAAGCTTCTTTATCATCCATAAATTTCTGACGTTGGCTTTCATCCCACTCAGGAAAAAGTGCAACTCCAATATCATCATTATGCTTCCCACTGATGGTCTTAGAAAAGAATTCCTCTGTTATGGGTTCGCCACCTTGGAAACCAACCTGACAAAATTCTTTATGCTGATTTATAGTTTCCTGGCCACCTTTTGAAACATGCTGAGTGTTCACTGTACAAGTTACTTATAACTCTAAAACAATCCTAATTTATATAATTATACAAACCTCTTGAAGCATATCACGAAAAGTTGAGTAATGCAAAGGATCTGAATCGACAAGAGTTCCATCCACATCAAATAACACTGCTTCAACAGAGTTGGCAGATGGAAAGGGTCCCATCCTGTAATTTGAAAATGATCCCAAGAATCATTAATATTACTAAACCGAATACATGTTTAAGTACATAGGCAATATGAAGCATATCTCATTCTCTTCATTATTTGTCTGAAATGCATGCAACAATTTATCTTTGCATAGCCCTAAGCTTCCCCAAATTCCAATGATAAACAATGATCCTCTATTTTCCTTAACAAACATAATATACTCAATTGACAAGCTGCATCTGGAATATGGAGACTGTAGGACATATTAGAACGTTTTAGCTATGATCTAAGCCTCATGACCATAAAGATACAGGTAATGACATTATGAAGAGAACATAGGTGAAGGTGCAGATAAAAACACAAAAAAATAAAATGGAGTGTCTGTGAGGGTATTAGTGGTACAGATGCACAAAACTAGAGGCAGTGAGTGCATGTAGAAGGCTGGTTTGGATCATCTTTACCATATACAAATTCAGAGACGATGAATGAAGGTGCAGATAAAAACAGTTATAATGGATAAAACAGTGTTTGTGAGGGTATCAGCGGTACAGATGCACAAAATTACTAGAGGCGCTATGATGAATATGATTGTCATTGATGACAACATTAATGACAAAGGTTGAAGTGATGACATAGCCAGCAAACAAAGGACAATGTCAGGGGGCATGGCCAAATGACCCATTCTGTGGGCATTTGTGACTTGTTGGGGTCATGGACTCTTGAAGATGGCCCTAGGGCTTGGTAAAGACCTACCTGGTACCCACATACATTGACCATTAGGACTTGGAGAAGGCAAGAAAAAATGAAAAGGTCAAAGATCAAGCAAGACTTAACAAGCACAAGTTAGTGGAATGGAAACAAAGGATGAAGAAGAGGACATGGCAAAGATCAAGCAAAGCTTGACAAGATGACAAAGGCAAGCAAACAAAGACTAAATTGGTACATGAAGACATGGCACAAGGACACACATGTTGACAATGAAGGAGACAATACATTAAAGACAAAGGACAAGGTAGACAAGGACAAAGAACATTGTCATGCAAGGCATTAGTAACATGACGAGCAAGTATGATGACATGGCATTGGATGGCTTAATGACAAGGTTGAAGACAAGCAAGCTTGAGTATTTGATGAGGACAACACAAAAATTAAACTGATGACAAAGTCGGCCTCCTAAAATTAAATTTGAAATAAATTTTGTGAAGTCGGCTCCTAATAAAAATAAAATTATTCCTATGACAGGTCTCTTCCAAACTATCATGGAAAATCAATATAAATACCCTATCACGTGTTCTATTTTGTGGAAGGATTTTCGTGTGAAGAAGCATCTGCTCTGAGATTTGTTTTCGGGTGGAAAAAGGTGGACTGCTGCAGCCTCAGATCCGAGGGTCTCAACAAATGAAGATTCACATAATTATGGGTTAATTCTTATGTTTTTGTTTGCTGCTGAGTGACAGTCCTGAATTTCCTATAGAGGAGAACAAACCTTTTGCTGCTGGGTGAACAGTCCCGATTTTTAAAAAGACAATCAGAGCATAACCTTGTTTTGGGTTCCTTCTCAAAGTCTGAGGTCTAACCTCTTCCTTCTTCCACAGTCCGAAGTTTGCAGACCTATGCAAGTCATCTCATTGAAGTGAGTAGGAGTTTGAGCTCAGGTGCATCCTCTCCTCTCGAAGCCAAGGAAACTTCCAAATTTTCAAGATCCAAAAGAATCCAAACCCTATCAAAGTACCACAAGTTTGAGTGTTTCTTTCATATTATTCATCTCTCAAATTTTTATAAAGTCTTTATTTCCTTGGGATTAGGGCACATTTTGGCTAAAGTGAACATTCATTCACATAGCCTTTGCCCCGGTTGGCTGCCCTGTTTCTTTTTTGCAGCCTTTTAGGCCTTCTTTTTGCAGCCATTCCTTCCCTTAATTCACTGTCCACTTTTCCCCACTTCTCACCCTTTTGGACAGCCTTCTTTTGCCTCCTCTTTCCACTTTTTGCAGCCCCTTTCCATCCTCTTTTTGGGCCATCTTTGGGGCTGGTTTTTCAGCGTTTTAGGCCTGTTATTTGCAGCATTTCCTTCCTTTTGTTCGCTGTCCACTTGTCCCCATTTTCACTCTTTTTGGACAGCCCTCTTTTATCCTCTTTTCACTCCCTTTCCCCCTCTCTCACCTTGCCTTTCTCTTTCCTCTTCTCTCCCTTCTTTTTGGTAAGTTTGGGTAGTTGTTTTTATCTAGTTTGTAGATTTATTTTCAAGTTATTTTTTATTAACTAATCCTATAACAAGTGTATGTCTAGAGCTCTTAGTTTCAGGCAGGTGAAGGAGAGCCCAAAGGCCACAAGCAAGCAAGGAGTGCAAAAGAACAAAAAGACTCTCTCTCTCTTCTCTCAATCCCCTTCTTTACCTGTTCTTCCAAGCAAAAAACAGATCATCATTGTAAAAAACTAATAAAAAGGGCTACTGGGAGCAAGTATCCTTTCTTTTATATTTCCCCTATTTGGGGGAAGGGTGTTGTGTCATTTTTCATGATTTTTTAGTGTAGTTTCCTTTAAGCAATTAGTTTAGTTCTTTGCTTAGTCTTAGTTTCCATTCTTTGCTAATTGCTAGTTGTTCCTTAGCATAAACACTGATTGCTAGATTTATTATTGCATTTTGGTATCTTGTTATATAATTGTCAAATCATAAAAAGAACCAAAATCTCTTGAATCTCACCGTAAGGTGGATCAAGAGTGCTCTCTGTCGGAGAGTTTAAACAACCACTTTCATCTTAATTGTTGTGCTTGTTTAAATCAATTAATTATTTAAGACTCTTGAACTTGCAAAAACACAAGTCAAGAGCACTCTCTACCGGAGAGCATCCTAGGTTTGCACAATCCCTGCATTAGCTGCATATAGATTAGCTAAGTCTCTTGAACCACTGTCATAAAACGGGGTCAAGAGCGCTCTCTGTCGGAGTCTAATTAATTGTTTTAATAAAATCTTCAACACACATACCCCTTTAATTAATTAACTCCCTTCCCTCCTTGCCAGAGTATGCTCTGACCGATCCTAGATTGGAATACCCAGAAACGGCATTGGATCTTTAAACCCTACAAGAGTATTTTTAATAATCCTTCAATGCACCGACATTGTAGGGATCCTTCCAAAGTACTTCCTATTAGAGGCGCCGGAACCTCCCGCTGTCTTAGATTCCCGGCTAGCTGGTCACTTGACAATATCAGCCTGGATATTGGGCAGGCCTAACATGTCTTAAACGGAGGAAACTTAGAAGAGTCTCCCGGCTTTGACAAGCCTTCATTGACACCCTAATCAAGAGCATTTTTAAAATTCTTAAAATCTACCAAGAGCACTTGCAAAACCTAATATTCACTAGCTTAATTCCTAGACTTTACTTCACGCATTTATTTGACTCCATAAGGCACTGGTCCTTTATTATAATTGAGTAATCTTCATCTTGATCAACTGTCTATGGTTTATTTTTGCTGATTATATCTGAATGCTTAAGTTACAAGTCTGAAATATTTGCTTATCTTTCAGTCTCTTGCTAGCAACGTGGATTGCTCTGATTTACATATCACATTCATAAACTTAATCATTTCTAATCACAAGTAACTCCTAAACAACACCCATCCGCATCCAAAACATCTTAAAACTTAACTTAAACATTGAGCCATAGAAAACTCTTTGTTAGGGACTACCCCCCTTGGCTTCATTAGGAGTTAGCCTAAACGAAGGAGCTAGGAGTAGGTGACAGTACCTAGCTCTGTGCTTGCCTCCAAAGTCACACCTCTCCCACTTTCTCAAGTGAGGAGACAGCTTTCAATTGATTTCTGCTGCTGGTGTGCAATCGGCAGATAACAGGCATTACAAAAACAGATCCCCGACTTGGGAAACAACAACAAAAACATCAAGCAAAGAGCCTAGCCACTGAGCTTTCCAAAAATGACTTCCCAGTCATGGGGAAAATGAAGAAAACTGTAAAAAAAACATGAATGGGGAATGCACAACGGCTCCAAAAATGTGAGAGCGCTCGGTTGCAATTATCTTATTTATGTTCTTTACAGAACTCCCAACGTGAGTGAGGAAACTACAGAAAGAAAACATCAGGGAGAGAGCTCAGCCACTGAGTATTGAAAAATAGAATTCCCAGCCATGGGAAAAAAATGAAGAAACAACAACCAACGTGAATGAAAAACCCAGGAGCTCTCCAAAAATGTGAGGAAGAGAAAAATGTGGATGCATGAAGGCATGGGAAGCATTTTTGGGCATTTACTTGCCCCATAAGTCAAAAACACATTCTTCAAAAATGGGTACTCTACCCAATTCGAATTTTGACCTCCATATCTTGCCCATCCCAAGGAAATAACTTCCTCAACCAATTTATGGAATAAATAAATGATTGGGCACAAAAGACAAAAATGGGTGGTTGAGAGTTTGATGGGTTCTCCCTTTGACAATTGGCTCAAAGGTTTGAATATCCCCCCCCCCCCTTTTCCTTAGGAAACCATGCCCCCATCTCTTTTAATGTTGCATTGACATAGCTGGTTGTGGGTATTTAATTAAATTGCATATTTACATGATGTCCAAAATTATAATGTGTCGGCTAGCACGAAATACCATCAGCATCAATTTTAATTGCCGAAACATAACAAACCAAATCGATGGTGGGGCCTTGGCCTTTAGCTCCACACCATGATTAAATACAATATTCACATCATATATAGTTTAATGCAAACGGGGTCAAAACCGAGGTGTTACAATGGACATCATTCCTGAACCAGTTACTCTTTGAAGCAATGTTTCCATGTCAAGCAATGGGTAATTATCTTTTAGGCACGATGTATTTAGATTCCCGAAATCTATATATATTCTAATTGACCCATTCTTCTTCCTAACAACAACTAAGTTGGAGCACCATGATGAATGTCTTGTAGGTGCTATGATTCCTACTGCTAACATTTTCTGAAGGTCCTTCTGAACAATGGGGGCCAACTTAGGATTTATCCGCCTAATTTTTTGTCGGAAAGGTTTGACCTCCTTGCCTTCTTTCGTGAGGGGAATAGTGTGTTGAAACCAATGTTATTGGAACTGGACCGAAACCGGCAAAACCGGTCGGTTTGACCGATTTGCAGGGTTGATCGGTCCGGTCAGTAAAAAAATTTCCTCATACTGGATTTTTTTCCAAACCGGGTACAGAACCGGTCGGTCCGTACTCAGTCGTACGGCCACGGACTGGGGACTCACGAAACTCAAATTTAAAAAAAAAAACACAAAATAAAACCTAACCTATGCTTCTAACCTAACACTAAGCCTATCCTAACACTATTTAAAGAGCCCCCCACCCCCTACATTACTCACATTATCCATTGCTAATAGTTTGGCAATCTTGAGAGCACGATTTGTCAAGCAATTTTGGAGTCTTTTTCAGCTGAGTTTTTTTGGTGGTTTCCAAGAACTTGTTGGGCATATTCAAGTGTGTTTTGCAGGGAGGATTTGGAGGAGATTAGAAGCATTTTTTTTGTAGCAGATTTGGAGCTATTATGTTGACTATTTTGGAGGTTACTGAAGGCTAAGTGCAGAATTTGTGGACTGTTATCACGGATCAACTTGTTCTTTTTCTCTTGGCAACGGCAATTCCTCTCAAGCTTTCCTTCATTTCTTCTTCTTTCTCAAATGTATGTCAAGTCTCAAGACTTTTCTCTTTAAATTTTTTTTCCTTAATTAATAAGTTATTAATAAATTATAGGGTTTTATTTCCAGCTTTTGTTTGCCATGGCTCCAAAAGAGAGGAAGGATCCGGCATGGGTTCATTGCCAATTGGATGATGGTGGGAAAAAAATATGCAATTATTGTGGGAAGAAAATTGCTGGGGGAGGTATCCACAGGTTAAAACAACACTTAGCTAGTGCTAGAGGCAATGTTGAACCTTGTAGGAAAGTCCCTGATGATCTTAGAGCAAAGATGCCAAGTAGTATTGAAGCCTACCAAGAAGAAAAAGCGAAGACAAAGAAGATTCAAGAAGACATAGGGAGAAGTTCAATGCCATTTGAGGATGAGAGTGACTATGATCCTGAGGGTGGTGATCATGAAACCCCTCAAGGTCATTTGACTAGTGTTGGGCTTAGGGCAGACCCGGGTTCTATACTTTTGTCTTCGCACCAACAAAAGACCCACAGTGTTGGCCCTTTCGGCAACAACCGCGAACAGGTTGCAGTCTCACCCGAAACAGCTATGGGGTGCCGCAGAATCAGGTTTCTGCAAGCAAAAGAGGGATATTACTGTACTTTTAGCCTTTAACAAATAATAATCATACAATACAGAGCTTCGACATTCACTTATATAGCTTCGCAGTTAGATAAACAAACAGTTTCTTGCTTAACCCTTAACTGGGAATTCACAGCGAAGTTAATATTTAGCAGTGATCTTACTTTATCAATTATCTACTTATCAATGCATAAAAGAACATAACAGAAACAACACAAAAGAACCACAACACAAGATATAACGTGGTTCACCCCCAGTGTAGGGGCTACGTCCACAGAACTGTGTTTTATTCAACTCTTTACAAAAACCACAGTTCTGATCTGCGCACTCAGCTGCAGATCCCTTCAATTCCTCAAAGTTGCGCACACAGCTGCAGATCTTCTTAATCACCAAAAACCCTCTATGCACACAGCTGCAGAGGTTGTCCACGCACACAGCTGGGATTTAACCTTTCTTACAAAACTAGGCCTTAGCTTCGCATCAAATCATCTTACATCAAAAGCCTAACCTGACTCTTTTACAAAAGTGTCTATTTATACAAGTGCACTTATTACAAAACCATGGGCTTAAACCATGGGCACCCCGAAACCCTAAACCCTGGACTTAAACCATGGGTTCATTACAAAAAGAGGGCTTTGACTCAACCCTGACACCCCTAAGACTATTTTGAGTCGCAACTCCACTTACAAGCTTCCACAAAAACCCCGGAGTTACCAAAATTAAGGACCGTTACGGTGCGCGCCCCAACAGGCCCCTAAGACTCACCACTCTGCTGCTTTTTTGGTGGTAGAATCTTGTTGGTGAAGATATTAAACTGCTTGTTGCGGCTGCATCTCTGCAACTATCATCTTTAATTCTCCTGCCCTCCTGCTCCCTTATATGCCTGTCATCATCGTCATCCCTTCTGCTACTGCTACCACGGCCGCGGCTTGCTTGATCCTTCATCCTTTCATCCTTAGTAGAATACCTATGTTCCTTACGACTATCTCTCATGCTGCTGTCTTCCTTCGTCATGTTTATGATGGTCATGGGAGTCATTGGGCCTTCTAAATCTATCAGCGACCCCATCCCTCGAACTGCCTCCCGTTCATGTCCTATCGAACATTTGACCATCCACAACTTTGGGTCCTTAACAGGCGGTACCCCTGGGATTTGCATGTCACTGTTCTCTTGCATAAGACAAACAGCTGCCTCCATTCTGCTGAGCCAGGAGGATACATCTCGGGATCCTCCAAAGTCTTTCTTGAGGGCTTGTGCCTTTCTTCGTTCCGCTTAGAGCGAACTTCTGCCTTAAATTTCTTTCTGGTTGATCGTGTCTACATTGGCTGCTTCGGTGCTGGGGACGTCTCCTCGCAGGGTGGATTGCTCATAAGGTTCTGCAGACCTCTCTCCCTGAACTCTCGTAACAATTCATGGACTTCGCGATCATTCGACATGGTGCTAACTGTAAAAATGCGCAATGCAGGAGTCGCAGGCCTGTGTGGCTTCTTATAGAATCCCGCGACAAAATCTGTCATCATGGTGCATTAATGACACCAAATCTGCTGGAGCGGCGGTAAATCCTGTCCACATGGCACTAGATTTTCCCAAGATCTCATCATCACAGGCAGTTAAGGCAGTTCACGTGCTGGCGCTGCCAAGTCTAGTCTGTCCCATCAGTCACATTTTAGGTTGCGACACACCTTTCTTCTTCGACATAACCACTAACTTCAGCTTCGCCACAATGAGTACCTTCGACACAATATTGACCTTCGAGCCATCCTGACCCAAGCGGCAACCAAACTTCAACCTTCAAACTTTGACAGTCTGCAACACTTCGTAGCTTTGAGAACAGCTTCATTATAGTCTAGTACCCAATTTCAACTGTTCTTAGTACTTAAACTCTTCTTCTAGCTATTACTTTTGATCAGGGGGTCCAGGCTTGTCCCTGTACTTCTTTAATCTACTTCCATTCACCATGGAAGGTAAAATTTCTCCATTCAATTTAGCTAACTGGACTGCACCACCATCGGTAACTCTCTGCACTATGTATGGTCCTTTCCAATGTGTCTTGAACTTACCTGGGAATTTCATGAATTTACTGTCATATAAGAGCACAAGATCACCATTCTGGAACTGCTTCTTCTTAATGTGTCTATCATGCCATATTTTTTCTCGAGCTTTCTGTACTTGCTGCTGGAACCCTGCAATGAATCTGTCTTCTTCAAGTTCTAGTATCTTTGCCAGCCTTTCTTTCAACATAGCTGGGTCATCCATCTCTGTGAAAGCAGATATTCTGAGGCTAGGAACAATGTACTCCATGGGCATGACTGTTTCTTGTCCATAGACCAACCTAAAAGGTGTATGGCCTATCAACTTCTTGCAGGTGGTTCTATAAGCCCATAGTACTGCTGGAATTCTAAGATCCCAATCATTTCTGTTAACATTGCAAACCTTCATCAAAGCGTGTTCAAGGATCTTATTAAAGGCTTCGACAGTTCCATTTGCTTGAGGATGATAGGCAGTACTCTTCTGATGATATACTTGAAATTCTTCAGTCAAGACTTCAATAGTCGTATTTAGGAAATGTGATCCTTGGTCACTCATAAGGATTTTAGGACACCCAAATCTTGACAAGATATTATCGAAAATGAACTTCGCAGTGCTACAGTTCTTGACTGGTTGAGCTTCGGCCCAACGAGTAAGGTAATCAGTTGCTGTAATAATGTATCTTGCTCCAGATTTCTTTGCAAGGGGATTGATTGGTCCAACAAAATCAATAGCCCACTTGTCAAATGATTGTAAAGTTACCTGTGGAACCAGAGGCATCTCATCTCTCCTGGACGGGTTGCCTGTCCTCTGACAGATGTCGCAAAAGTGGCAATACTCTCTTGCATCCTTATGAATCGTAGGCCACCATAATCCAGCTGTCAGAATCTTCTGAGCTGTAGCTTTTCCTGCATAATGACCTCCTGCTGCTCCAGAATGTGCCTCAGCCAAAATCAATGGCTTTTCATGCTCCAGGACACATCTGCGCAGTATTTCATCTGGTCCCATCTTATATAGTTGTCCTGCTATTAAGGTAAAGTCAGCTGCTCTAATCACCAACTGCTTCTTCTGCTGTGTTGTCATCTCAGCGGGTGCAAAACCTGTAGACAAGTACTGAACAATATCCTGAAAATAGTCATCAACCATCTGGATGGTAAACAACTGGGCATCAGGAAGACCTTCGTCCAAACTAGTGGGCTCTTCTCCTGACTCAAGCCTCGACAAGTGGTCAGGCCCTAGGTTAAGTCTTCCGGGCTTAACTATGATTTCAAAGTCATATTCCTGAAACAGAATCAGCCATCTGCATATCCTTCCACCTAACACAGGCTTGTTAACCAAATACTTCAAAGCAGAATGGTCAGTGAACATCTTAAAATAAGATCCTAACAGATAATGTCGAAACTTCTGCAAGGCATAAACCATAGCTAGACCTTCTCGTTCTGTCGTAGTATAATTCTTTTCAGCTGTGGACAATTTTCTACTTGCAAAAGCAATAGGGTGATCAATATTACCTTCACCTGACTAAGCCAATACTATACCCAGAGCAATGGAGGATGCATCGACATGTACATGAAACTCCTTATTCCAGTCAGGGAATACTAAGATAGGGGCAGTTACCATCTTTTCTTTCAAAATATCCAAGTTTTCCTGACACTCAGGTGTCCACTCAAACTTAATATCTTTCTTCAATTTCTTTTCCATAGGGACTGTAATCTGAGCATATCCTTTAATAAATTTCCTGTAATATCCAGTATGACCAAGCGTAGTGCGAAGCTGCTTAACAGACTTTGGAGGTGGCAAGTTCACAATAATGGCTATCTACGCAGGATCCATCATCAATCCTTGCTTACATACAATGTGACCTAGCAAAATTCCAAAAGGTGCATAAAAGATACACTTTTTCAAGTTCAAGGAAATCTAATGCTATCTACACTTGTCCAACATAAGTCTTAAACTGGCTATATGATCTTTCAATAAACTAAAGATAGTCCAATCATCAAAGTAAACTTCCAAGAATTTATGTATAAATTCCTTAAATGCAGATATGACTACTATGGAAAACATAGCAGGTGCATTCTTCAATCCAAAAGGCATAACTGTATACTGAAAAGATCCCATCTCTGTAGCGAAGGTTGTTTTATGTCAATCCTCTGTAGCAATTCTGATCTGATGGTAACCGGAAAATCCATCAATAAAAGAGTACACTTCTTGACCTCCTACATTGTCTAAAACTTCATCTGTAAAGGGAGTAGGGAAAGGATCATGTAAACAGGTATCATTCAGCTTCCTCAGATCAACACAGATTCTGATTTAGGCTTCTTGAACTCTTTGATCATTACTGCCTTAATATCAGCCAAGACATGGTTCTGAGTACTAGAAAACTTCATAAACCAGGTCAAAGCGCGGTCTCGAAAAGAAGTAACCAGCTGCGCTCTTCTTGTATCCTGATCCATAATGTTTTTAGCAGTACACACAGCTTCGCATAAGAACCAAAACTGTTCTGGATCATCTGATCCAGTTCCTTTAAAGACTGGGAGCTTGATGTCATCATTCATATGGGCCATAGCGGGTCTAGGGGGGGAGGGAGAGGGACTGATAGTAGGCGAGGGGGAACTCACTGGGGTAGACTGACCTGCGACAGGAATACTCGGGCTAGGGTTACTTTCAGACTGCGACGGGTTCTCAGGGAGAACAGATCTTCGCTGCGGGGTTACCGGAGAGTTTCTAACAGAAGGGGTTTCTTCGGGCTCCGAGTCTGCTGGACTTACAGGGGTATACTCAGTATTCTGACCTAGGGTATAGGATCCAAAATTTCTCTTGTATCTTTTACCGCTTCGCAGCAAACCACTTTGCTCGTCGAAGTCACTTTCGCTTCCAAACATAAGTTAGTACTACTAAATCTAACAGTCTGATTCAATGAGCAATATACATTTTTCAACCAAGAGCATTTTAATTTTCAAACTAAAGGAATTCAAGTACTTACCCCTTGGTCCTTTGAAAAACTGTCGTTCAGCTTCGCTGAAGGAAGTACTTATGTCGATGGCAAACTCCGTCACAAATGCTTCAAGGGTTCACGTTGTCCAGAAATCAACAGCTCGGGATATCGCGTTGTTCACTCTTTTCAATATGTTAATTCTTGCGGGGGTCCACTCAGGAAACTGTTCTTCCTTGAAGTTTGTCTTTCTTTCTGTCAACCTGGATAACCACTGGTGCAATTCTATGTGGATACTACCAAAGAAAATTTCATAAACATCAGAAAAAACATACCTTCGTAAAAAGTCGTCTGAGCTACGACAAGGATCTTTATTTTCTTGTTCAGCAAATTTCAGATAAGTCTCTTCAAGCCAATCACCAATTTCTTTTACGGAGGGCCTCCAAAACATATCCCTCGAGGTACGACGTAGATCCCTCTTGAGCAGATACTGAGTTCAACCCGCAACGGAACCAATTTGTTGGGCTTAGGGCAGACCTGGGTTCTATACTTTTGTCTTCGCACCAACAAAAGACCCACAGTGTTGGCCCTTTCGGCAACAACCTGCGAACAGGTTGCAGTCTCACCCAAAACAGCTATGGGGTGCCGCAGAATCAAGTTTCTGCAAGCAGAAGAAGGATATTACTGTACCTTTAGCCTTTAACAAATAATAATCATACAATACAGAGCTTCAACATTCACTTATATAGCTTTGCAGTTAGATAAACAAACAGTTTCTTGCTTAACCCTTAACTGGGAATTCACAGCGAAGTTAATATTTAGCAGTGATCTTACTTTATCAATTATCTACTTATCAATGCATAAAAGAACATAACAGAAACAACAAAAAAGAACCACAACACAAGATATAACGTGGTTCACCCCCAGTGTAGGGGCTACGTCCACAGAACTGTGTTTTATTCAACTCTTTACAAAAACCATAGTTATGATCTGCGCACTCAGCTGCAGATCCCTTCAATTCCTCAAAGATGCGCACACAACTGCAGATCTCTGTGCACACAGCTGCAAATCTTCCTAATCACCAAAAACCCTCTGCGCACACAGCTGCAGAGGTCGTCCACGTACACAGCTGGGACTTAACCTTTCTTACAAAACTAGACCTTAGCTTCGCATCAAATCATCTTACATCAAAAGCTTAACCTGACTCTTTTACAAAAGTGCCTATTTATACAAGTGCACTTATTACAAAACCATGGGCTTAAACCATGGGCACCTCGAAACCCTAAACCCTGGACTTAAACCATGGGTTAATTACAAAAAAAGGGCTTTGACTCAACCCCGACACCCCTAAGACTATTTTGAGTCGCAACTCCACTTACAAGCTTCCACAAAAACCCCGGAGTTATCAAAATTAAGGACCGTTAAGGTGCGCACCGCAACAACTAGTTTTGAAGAATCCTCTAGTTTTACTGTTAGGGGGAGAGGTCAACATAAAGAATCCAATTTGAACCCGAAGAGGCCACGTAGTACCCCGACCAACAATAGAGGGCTTGACTCTTTCTTTGTGCCCCGCACTACCCCTGGTGCTTAGCCCACCATTGATGCTAAATGGAAGAAGATGGAGAAGGAGGTTGCTTGGGAATGCATAACTAGATGGTGGTATGATGCAGACATACCATTCAATGCAACTAATTCTTCTTATTATCAACCTATGATAGATGCTATAGCTTCATGTGGTCCAGGCTTCAAAGGCCCTAGTTTTCATGATATTAGAGGACCCCTTTTACGAAATGAAGTTCAAAGAATAGATGAATATATGAAGGAGTTCAAGCAGTCCTAGAGTAGAACAGGGTGCACAATAATGTCTGATGGATGGACTGATGGAAAATCCCGCACTATTGTCAATTCCTGATTGCTTGCCCAAAAGGAACCATGTTTCTTAAATCTGTGGATGCCTCTGATCAGGTGAAGGATGCACAATTATTATTTCATCTTTTGGATGGAGTAGTTATGGAGGTGGGGCCAGAGATTGTTGTACAAATCATCACTAACAATGCCTCCAATTATGTTGCAGCGGGAAATATGTTAGAGGAAAAACACCCCACCATTTGGTGGACACCATGCGCAGCCCATTGTTTGGACCTCATGCTAGAGGATATTGGCAAAATTGAGTGGGTGAAGAAGTGTGTGGAGAAGGAAAAATCAATAACCAGGTACATCTACAACCACTCTTGGGTTTTGAGTCTTATAAGGAAGAACATTGGGGGTAAAGAGCTTGTTAGATCAGCCATTACACGATTTGCAACAAACTTTCTTTCGTTGCAATCCCTTGTTGATCAAAAAGCCAATTTATGGAAGATGTTTTCCTGCAATGAGTGGAATGAATGTCAATGGAGTCAAAAGGCTAAAGGGAAAGATATTGCTGACGAAGTGTTTGAAAAAACATTTTGGAAAAAGGCAGAAGAGATAGTTTTATTCAGTGAGCCTCTTGTGAGAATGTTGCAGATGGTAGATGGTGATAAACCCGCTATGGGTTTTATTTATGAGGCCATGGATCAGGCCAAAGAAGCAATAAAGAAAGCATATGGTGATAAAAGGCAGAAGTATTTTCCTATTTGGAATATCATTCATGACAGATGGAACAGACAACTCCGTCGTCCTTTGCATGCAGCTGGATATTACTTAAACCCAAGGTAAGAAATCTCAAAATTCCTATTCAAAGTTATAAGTTTTCGTTTAATTTCAAACTTTCAAAGTTATAAGTTACAATTTCAAATTCATTGATGAATATTTTTTGTCTTTTGAAATTTGAATGTACTTTTGAAGGTACCACTATACAAAAGACTTTGAAGCCAATGATGATGGGGAGGTAAAAGACGGATTGTATAGATGCATTGAGCGCATGGTTCCTAATGCCAAGATACAAGATGAGATACACAGTAAGCTACTTCAATTCAATGAGAGTATGGGTAGCTTTGGCATGAGCATGGCCATATGAGGCAGATCCAAGGATCCACCGAGTTAGATTTTTCAAAGTTTTCAAATTATATTATCCATTGTAAAGAATGAGTTAAATTTCCAAAGCCATTTGCTAAAACTTGTTTGCATTCAACTCTTATTGCAGCCTATTGGTGGGGGTAGTTTGGTGGGAGCTGCACTGATTTGAAAAATTTTGTAGTTCTAATATTGAGCCAGCCATGCAGTGCTTCTGGATGTGAGTGTAATTGGAGTGTATTTGAGCGTATATGCACCAAGAAACGAAACCGTTTGGAACACAGACGGTTGAATGATATGGTCTATGTCTAGTACAATCTTAGGCTGAGGTGTAACCATTTGTTGAACAAGACACCAGCATCAGGCAACATAACCTTGGATGACTTTGATCCATCATCGAAGTGGGTTGTGGAGACTCAAGCACCAGTATTTGATAATGAAGACCTTTCTTGGTTGGATTTGGACCCACCTTCAGGGCCAAGGGAATCAAGTGGGGCTCAGAATCCCACTCCTGAAGAGGATGAAGAGAAAGAAGATGAGGAGGACGATGATGAGGAGTAGTAGACTACTAGACACTAGACTCTAGTAGTAGTAGCTAGTAGGGTAGTGCCATATGATCACTTTATTGTTATTCATTAGTACTATGGTTTATTTTTGGATTGTAGGGGCCATTTAGAGCCTCTTTGTTGATGTACTTTGGTTCAGAACCTCAGAGATGTATTGCACTAGGTGTTATTTTGGATATTTGCACCCATATTTGCTATATATATGAGAAACTTTGCATATTTGTGTATTAGTGGTTTGGATTCATATGTATGCACATAAATATATTTTTTTTACAAAATATGAATATTTTATGTATTTTTTAGTCAGTCGGTTTTTTACCCGGTTTTTTGCCGGTTCCGGTCCAGTTCACATTTTGGGCTTCGCCGGTTCGATGACCGGTCCAGTTCCGATAACATTGGCTGAAACACATCTTCCCAATCAGCTTTGAGTTCATCATAACTAAAGGCCAACACATCTCTATACTCTTTGATTAAATTGATTTAAGTTGTTCCTTTACTTTTCCCAAGTACCTTTTCCATTTTTTATTAACTTGGGGTCTTTGTCTGTAACTATATTTATTTCCACATAATCCTCAATTTTTATTGACTCTCTTTTATTTTTATGACGATCCTGTTTGTAAAACAACTTCTCAAAAGCTATAAGGCTACTTGGAATGTGATTTCTCAAATTATCCTCATCCTCCTGATACTCTTTACCCTCTTGCTAATAACTGATCTTACAACCTCCAAACTCCTAGAGATTATGGAAAAACTTTAAGAGTTGTTTATCATCATTAAATACCTGCCAGTGGTCTACATTATCAGGAATTGAAGGCCTGAAATTTATTTCCATTTTGCCATTCCTACTAGTCATCTCATCTGAAGGTTGAAGGGTGGTTGTTGCCACTGCCAACTTATCTGCTAAACCATTCATTTCCCTAGGGATTTTCTGAAGATTGCTTGCATCAAACCAGTGCATGGTATCCCATATAGCATTCATATACTTCCTTAGTCTATCACTTTTACACTGATACCGATTCTTAAGTTGGAGGATGACTAAGTCTGAATGACCTTTTATGTTTAACATTTTTATGCCCATGTCCTTAGCAGTTTCTAATCCTAGAAACAATGCCTCATACTCAGCCACATTATTCGATGCTTCAAACTCCAATCTAAAAGCAAAGTTGTAGATTTTATTAGAAGGTGAAATGATCACAATGCCCACACCCTTTCCAGCTTTGGAATAAGCTCCGCCAAAGTACATTTGCCAAACTTCATCTATCTTTTCATTTTTAATATTTTCTTTAATAGGGGCCATGAAGCTGGACAAGATGGCATAGTTTCCAAAGTTGTCAGTGCAATGCACAAATTCATTTCCAGGCTTCGTAGGATTCTCTACGTGCTGCTTTCTTTCCTTTTCTCTGTGAAGTATAACCGTAGTGTTTTCTGATGCAGGTATAGTTGCATATGTCCAGTCCATTTTGATGTGTCCACCTAAAGTTGCAACCCACTTTCTGGACAAAAGCATTCCCCAATTATCTGGTACATCGATTACAACAACATCCCTACCATTGCCATATCGATGTCAAGATACTTGGCCAATTTTACATGCAAGTTTAAGATTATCCCTACCACATCAACTTCTCTTGCATCCATTGCACAAACATTGTTGTAGGGTCGTGTGATCCTTAGATTTAACTGTTCCATTACCTTCATTGTAATTACATTTGATGAAGCACCTGAATCTAACATGCAGTTATGAAGGAGAAGATCATCAACTAAAAGAGAGACATAAAAAGGTGAGTGATCCTCCCTTTTTGGATCAACACTGTGAAGAACTATGGGCATATCTTCAAGGACAACATGCAAATCTTCAAGGAAGGCATCATTACTTGGAAGAGTAGCATCTTTGACAACGTTATGATTACTTTCTAAAGCTTTCAACAATTTTTCTTTTTGGCCAGGAATTTGTAGGATATCAGTAGCATAAGCTGAAACTTTAACATCATTCAACCATTTTCCCATGCCTCTAATGTCACCTTAGTAACATAATATAACATTTGGAAACTTAATTCCCCCTCCCCAAGTGACTTTAGTCACTTTACAAAAAATGTGTCATTCTAATTAAAGGCCAATTTTCCTAATTTTCTTGATTAACTTAGGAAAATATGTCCAAAACCTTATCAAAACTCAATGGATTGATTCCAAACTTGGTCCAAGGGTGTAAGGGGTCTCATGCCATTGATTTTGAGTACCCATACCCCTATTTATGGGCATTAGGTGTCACTTATCCCTCTTTACATTACAACTTTTTTATGCTAAGGGACATTTTTTAATTACTAAAAATTAAAAAATCCTAGGCAAAACTTAATGAAATGCCACAAGACTCTGGACAATGTCTAGCATGGTAATATAGAACATTCCTAGGGCTTAATCACCCCATAGAATCAATCATTAGAACTCCTTTCACCACTTTGGGGGAAATTTTATTGCGAAGGATGTTGCTCTTTCAGGGGTTTTAACCAAAGACCAAGCTATTATCAAAGCTCAGCAACTAGATTTGGTGTACTCCCAATCTATAATGTTGTATGAAATTTTTCCCACTGCTCTTAGAGAAGAAGGTGATCCAACCAAACTTACCCCTGGACCTCATGCTAATGGCGTGATTGGTTTAGTTGAAATAACTCAGCTATATTGGGTACAAACCTCACTAGTCATGGAATCCCAAACCCAACCCTCCCTCGGATGTTCTGTCAATACAGACATCCAATTCTAAGGGAAACTAGTAGCCCGGGGTGGAGGGGGGAAGAAAATTAAGAATAAGAAATATGAGAATAAAGGGAATAATAATTCAACCCATGATAATGACAATAATGTTGGAGAGAAATTAAAGGAAAAAATGTAAAGTGAAGATTCCTTGTCAATTGTGTAAGGGTGATCACTTAACCTACAAATGCCCTAAGATAGAAATTGCTCAAATATTGTTAGCACAACTAGAAGGCAAGTCCCAATCTACTGTGTTGACTAATCCTTTTCCATAGTGTTGCCGCTCCTGACCGGTGTGCGTGTGTCAAAGCCCAAAAGTAGGCACACCGTCCCGATGGCAACTGCGAAGAGGGCAGCCCAAGGTTGCTTGGGAGCGGGAGTGGGAGCAGGAAGCGGGAGCGAGAAGCGAAATTTTTAGAACCTTCCGGTTTGGAAGCGTTTAGGAAGCATTTTTTATATAATATATATTTTGATGCATATATGCCAACAAATGCTTGTAGAATGTTGAATTAGTCATGGAAAGCATAAAAACATGAAATAAACCATAACATGATAAATCATAATACCATATAACATCATTCATCAACCATCAATGATTCAATCAATTATCATATACTAGTGAATTCATCAAACATAGGTCCATTATCCATAACATCAAGTTATCAACCTTATAGCTTCAGAGTTCAACTTTAAACTTCAAACTTGAATTGCCATGTAATGTTCACAAAATATATTATACTAAATATAAAAGAGTCAATGACTCAAGTTCTCAAATCTCAACAGTGCAGAAACTTGAAAGCACTGTAAATAAGAAAGGACAAGAAAAGTAGATTTTATGGATGTTTCCTCTTGCCACGAGAAATTCCTAATTTCTTTTCCCGTTGTTTATACCCATGAACAAAGGGAGCGGGATTTTCATCCCTAGTAGCCACCGATGTTGAGCAGCTTGAGCCACGTCCAAGACTTGGTCCTGTATGACCCCCCCTCACTGATGCAGGTGGGGGTTGTGAAGTTGAACCTGGGGGCAAAGGAGGTGGTGGCATTGTTGCTGTTGCTACTGCATGGTCATCCTCATCGCCCAAAGGCTCTTCCTCCAAGCGCTCTAAAGTTAAGGCTCCATCCTCAAAGTTATGCTCCTCCAGATTGTTGTCCCAAGTGACATATGATCTATTGGTTTTGGCCCGCTCATAGTATTGAGTCAACAACCTCAAGTTGTAATGTACATAAACCAAGCTTTATGCCCGATTTTCATTTAATCGGTTTCTTTTCACCGAGTGGATGAAGCTATAGGTGCTCCAACACCTTTCTGCAGAGGAACTGTTTACCACCTGTGAAAGGACTTTGGTTGCCAATTTATACAAGCATGGGCATGCTGAGCCATACATGTTCCACCACTCAATAGGAGGCACCCTATCTCAATCTTTTCTAGCATGCAAAGTACCAAACGGACCAATCTCACTAAGGTATTTGCTTAATTCACTACGCAATAAGGCACATTCCTCTTCATCAGGGACCAACTTGTCTATAGCAGCCATGTACCCAACCTGCACCTCTGGATCTATGTGGGGATTTCTATTAACCCCACCCCTAGGTGCTAGTTTAGCCAACCAAGATGGAAAATAATATTTTGGTGTTAATACATATGCTAAGGCATGCAGTGGAACGTTGAGATGATCCCACCTTTTGACCACATGTGTGTGAATATGGTCATACAGGATGGGATCCTTCGATTCAACAATATCTTTAATCTGGCCCAACATGCTATCCATCTGCTCATACACCTCCCCAATTACCGACTTATCTGTATCTGCAAACCGAATCATGTGATAAATGGGCTTTGTGAACTGCAAAACAAACTTGACACTTGCCCAAAATTGACCATCAAAAACTGTGTCTTCCACGTCCTGAAAATCACGCCTGTCAGATGTGGATGTAGCCCTATATTTCAAGACTTGCCATGATTCACTTGATACCATGCTAACCAATGCCTCTCTTACCTTCAAAAGGCGTTTGACGGTGAGGTAATAGCTAGCAAATCTAGTCTTTGCTATCTTTAATAGCTCTAACTTTGAGTGAGCGCAGAAAATGCCATGGGCATTGCTATGGTTGGTAATAAATCTTATCATGTGCTTACCCTTTTTGTACAATTCACCAATCCATTTGTATTCATTTTCCTTCAACTTAATAATGTCATGCATCAAAAGGTTCAATGTGTGAACCATACACCCGGACCAAAATATGTTGGGGTATTTATCTTCAATGATTGCTCCCGTTGCCTTACAATTAGTAGCATTATCTGTTATGGCTTGGATGACATTGTATGGACCAATACCTTCAATGTTTTTGAGTAGGAGTTCTACAATGTTCATGTCAGTCTTGAATTTATCTGAGTAGTCATGTGCCGAAAGGAAGATTGCACCAGTAGCAGAGACACCAAGAACATTTATCAATGGCTTACCTTTCACATTGGTCCAACCATCTGATACAATTGATACCCCATACTCATTCCAAGCATTTGTGAATTGCCGCAAAGCATTTTGGATCTTGGCTTTTTCCTTGTCAAGCCCCACAGTTCTAGCTTGGTCATACCCGGGGCTCTTGTATCCTGTTGGGGCAGTGCGGATTTCATGCCAATAGGGTGAGCGAAGAACATTGAATGGTATGCCACATGCATAGAGAAACCGATACACTTTTGAATCCACGTCATCCCTACCACCTTGATCAAGGAAATCTGATATTGTCCTGCCATGTGATTGCATGGGAGAGAATCCACTACCTTGGGTGGATGGGCCTCCAATTCTTGGTGAGCATGAAAGGTCATGGTCATTCGATGATCGTTTTGTTATGTTTTGTGTTTCAAATTCTTCCTTCTTATAGATGGCTCTTTGTGTTGATACCACATTTGGGCAAACACAAACTCCTACAGTTTTTCTTTCATCACATGGCATGTGCCCACATAGATGTCTTCTCACACGAGTATATCAACCTGTGTATGCCTTTTTACAATGGGGGCAAAGAAATTTGGTGGTTCCACCCCCTCTAGTTCCTGCCTACCTTGTAACATATTTCCACAAGGGTGTGGGGTCCTCTTTGGTTTTCTTTCGGCTTTCCTCCTCCTCTTCCCCCTCCTCTTCCTCCTCTCCATGGTATGTGCCACTTCCCACTTCTTCATCCTCTTCATCATTCCTCCTCCGGTTTCCAACCACCACCATCAAAATAACAAATGGAACCAACAAAATAAACCATAAACCCATCATCATGGTTGATGCCAGATGAAACTAGAGATTTAACCTATTTCCTGCAATAGAATGAGGGAGGAACTAGAGATTTAAGTTTTTAACAATGTACATTCTAATCTAGTCACTAGATTCTAGACTCTAGACTCTAGAATTTATATTCCAAGGCCATGCATTCAAATTCCATACTATCATAGAAATCAAAGGTCGAAAAATTTCAAAATTTTAACACAAAGAAAATGACAAATGTTTAATTTACAAACTTACAAAGAACTTAGAAGGTTGTAGAACCTACCTCTTTGGCTCCCACTCTCCAATGGTGGCAAGCTGCAACCTTCTCCTCTCCTCTCCTCTCCTTTTCTCTTCTCTTCTTCTCTTCTTCTCTTCTCTTCTCCTCTCCTCTTCTCTTCTCTTGCAAAGTGACAATGAGGTAGGAGAAGAGGGATTTATCACCCAAAGCCCTCCTCCTTCCCTCCAAAAACCCTTTTCCTCAATTCCGCGGGCGTGGGCATCATTAAAACGAGGAAGTGTCTAGGGAAGCGGCGGGAAGCGCCTGGGAAGCGAACGTGGAAGCGATGGGAGCGAAATAGGAAGCGACAAGGAAGCAAAGCAGGAGCGAAATAGGAAGCGACTGGAGCAAGGCAGGAAGCGTTTTGGAAGCAAACGCTTTCGGACAGGGCAGGGAGCGTTTTTTTTTAGCAAAAAGCACGCTCTGGGTTTCGCTTCGGATCAGGAGCGATCCCGGAAGCGCGATTCGGCTTACCTCCCGCAACGCCTTGTTCCAAAACGAGCTTCCAGAGCGGGGATGAGGGGGGGGCGCTTCCCCGCAACATAGGAGCAGCCACTGTCACCACACTCCTCTCTTCCTTGCTTTAGGTTGGCTCTTCTCCAACTCAAGGGGGGCTTCCCTAAGGTTAAGATCACTAAGGCAGGAAACAATGGTGGACAAGGTGAATAGAAGAGGCTTCCTTAGAGAAATGGTTGTAGTATAATAGGTAATTTGAGTGTTGATGGGAAAGAGGGAAAGATCAAACCTAACAAATGGACCAGTGTTGGTATACCTAAAAGGAGAAATGGAGTCAAAGGAGAACCCACGAGGGCCTTGTGTCAATGGTGCAGCTACTAGATTTGCTTCCTCCTAATTGCAGAAGATGCGCTATGCAAACAAAAGAGATACTACAGAATCAAACCTGGTTAAATGTAAACATCAATACCCGTGTATGCACACTCACAAAGGGAGAAGGCTAGCAACTGCTAGGATTTTCACCTTCCAATAGGATGATAGCATCCGTTTATGGTCTCCGACGCAAACATAAAAAGGAAAAGGGCCTCTGGAAACAATCGATCATTCATACAAGTTAACGCCACACATCACAGAGACTACTCAACTAAACAACCATGAAACCCAAAAAGATATGTTTTCTATTAAGCTCTGGGAAAAAATCCTCCCAATTTTTCCATCTTTACAAAGGAGAAAGTAGGTCACTTTTATAGACCCAAAAGCCTTTCTCTTCTTTTCTTTTCAAAAAGTAAAATAATAAAACATGATCCCTGTTATCCACTAATTTTGCACTTAGTTGGGTTACCTGAGGAGCCGCAGATTGACAAACATGTTCAATGTTTGATTCCAGTGTATCAGTTGATCCGTCTTCATGTCTAGCAAATATTGGCTAGTCAGTTTTTCATTTGAATAGTTTTGACCATGGCCCCGCGGGGTTTGTAATTAAATGTGCTAGTAGGGTATTTTTGAGTGGTTCGGTCTCCTGAGACGTAGAATTTCAACTAAGGTATTCCAGGGAATTTTTTGCCCTTGACAATTATGCTTTGCCTATAGCCGAGTATAATTGACGAGGTTCTCTCCCGCTTCCTCCAAAGCTGGAATGCCCGATGTTGAATTCTGGGCCTTGGGGGGTTATTAGAGCCCAACTGAGTGTTATAAACCTACTAGGCATTATTTAAGTAAAGCATGGTCTTGTCCTAAGTCATTGGGACCTTTAAATTTTTTTTGAAAAAATCTTTTTCGAACGGGGAAAAAATTATTATTTTTTAATTTTTTAATTATTTTCCTAAGTTTTTTGGGTTAATTTTTCCATAAATTAAATGGAAAAAACCCGTTTGTAATAAGTCGGTCATCCGGACCCCGAATTCAGTGATTGAAGGCTCTAACCTTAAGCCAAAAATCATTATTGATCATCCAACCAGTCAGAGCCAACTTTCAAATCATCAATCGGACACATAACGCATTTTTTCTCAAAAAAAGTCATTTTCGAGGAAAGAAATGATTTTTATTAAAAAATGATTATTTTGGAGAAAATTAAAACTCTCCAAATTAATCCAAATTCAGCAAAATAAAAGGCTAAATGACATCTCATTGGGCATTTATGATGTTTGGAGTTGTCATAACTCAGCTTCAGTCAGCATTCAGTGAGCAATTAATTTATATTCAGTTAGCCGATTTGTCATCTCCAGCTAAAGAATGAGATGGAGAGCACTCATTGGTCCGATGATTTGATCGAGGTAAAGACTGAGGCTTACACCATCAGTGGCCTTCCCAAACCTAGCAAGGGCTGCATCCAGACCTAAAAAGGTGGTTTACCAACATCCCAGGCGTCTCTCCTAAGTCTCACGCCCCTCTCTCTCCTTGAAGGCGTCATCACACATGTGGGTGCACTGGTGGCTTGTTTGCAGTGATCAGGGTTGGAGTGGGGGCGCCTTGCCTAGGTGGAGGCCTCCCCTCACTCCCAGCTCTTCATTTTAGGTTTGGTTTCTCTATTAGGTGGCCAAGCCGATCAGGTTATGTGATTTGGTTTTAGGGTTTTAGCACTCTCTCATTGTATAAATAGAGGCTCCTTTAGCTCTATTAGGATGGACTTTTGTAGCAGAGTTACTCTGAGAAAATTGTATCAAGCATTTGCTTTGAATTGTTAATAAAGATTCAACTTTGGAGGTCCATGAGCTCTTGGATGTGGTAGTTTTTGCAAATGGTTGAGGTCATATTGTCTCTAACCCCTATTTCTTTAATGCTTATATGAGATTAATTGTTTCTTTGTTAGCTCAAGAGGGCCATTGTTGGCACAGTAGAACAATCATTTGTAGTTCAATTTGATTGTTTATGCGAAGTAGATTAGTATCTTGATGGACATGAGTAATCAGTATATACGTACTGTTGATCATGATTCAATTTTCTTAGCATACTAGCATGTTATTTTGATCTCACATTTGTGTTAAGTTGTAGTATGTTTTCAGGCTTCACACGTTGAAGAGGGGTGTGAGCTCAACTGCTTCTATCCCAGGCTTCAAGCAACCTTTTTAATCTAACACTTTCATTGCAGGACCTACAGAGATCTTCGTCTTTAAAAAGTATAAAAAGAAAGCTGGGAGTCTAACTCTCTCTCCTGGGTTCCATCCATAAATTCAATACTTTATTGGTTACCGAACTTCCCTCCTCTAGTTCTCTCTTTGCTCTTTGATCTCCTTGTTTCCTTGCTTGCTAGCCTCTTCCTCCTTGCTTTGTTTTTCCTTTTCTTACCTTTTCTTCGTCGCTGCCTCGTTTTTACTCTTTTTTACCACTCATTTTCTTCATTTTGGACAACCCTATTGTGCCCTAGTTTATGCCTCTTTTTTATCCCTTTTTGCCCTAGTTTTTTGGCCTTCTTCTACCTTGTTTTTGGCATTTTCTTCTCCTTTTTGTTCGCTGCCCTGTTTTTTTACTTTTTATGACAGCCATCTTCCTTCTCTTTCGTTGCCCAGTTTTCATCATTTCTTGTACTCCTTTGGCCTCATAGTTCGCTGCCCTATTCCTCCCTTTTCTTGTTTTTGACTTCCTCTTTGCCTTCCCTCTTTCTTCCCCTCCACTTCCTTTTATTTCAGCCTTCTTTTGCCTTGTTCTTTTGCTCTCATTCAAACTTCTTCTTTTCTCTTTTGGCAAGTTTCAAGAAAAGCTCCAAGTAAAAGTAAATCACTCTCCTTTTTACGCAAGTTGCAATAATAATAGAGTTGTAAACTTTCCTTTGAAAGTCCTTTCAAGGATTAAATTCCTAAAGGCAATTTGTATAATTTTAATAAAGCATCTTTTGTTTGAGTAGGGTTTTTATGTCCCCACTCTCATCCCCCCCCATGTGGGGAGGCTTGTGTTGTGTCCATCTTTTTCTATGCTTAGGATTAAATGTGTCTGTGTTCATAATATTTACATCTTTTTCGTAGAATACTAATTATTAGTCCATCACATTTATTTCATTGATTAAGTTGATTACTTTATTTCTTAATTGTTTATCTTTTATATAAGTAAATCAACTGCCTAACATTCATAAATCTCTTGAATCTCACCATAAGGTGGATCAAGAGTGCTCTCTGTCGGAGAGTTTAATCAATCATCTTCATCTTAATTGTTGCGCATCATATTGTTTAATTAATTAATTCTTAAGTAAAACTCTTGAACTTGCAGAAACACAAGTCAAGAGCACTCTCTATTGGAGAGCATCTTTAGTATTGCATAATCCCTGCATTAGTCTCATTTAGATTAGATAAGACTCTTGAACCTCTGTCATAAGACAAGGTCAAGAGCACTCTCTATCGAAGAGTTTAATTAATTAACTTAATGAAACCTTCAACACACACACCCCAAAATTAATTAACTTTGTTGATCATCCTTCACCTAGTATGCTCTGCCGACTTTCGGGTTGGGCTCGTACTCAGAACGATGAATGGACTTGTTAAAGTTCGCTCAGGAGTAACCTAATCAAAACTTTTACCCCATAACCAACGCACCGGCGTTGTTTTGATCAAATACTGAGGCAAGTGGGCAAATTCCAAGTGTGGGCGCCGGGCAACCCAATCTGGGCACAGTTAGTTAAGTTATTGAACACTTAGCTGTGATCCCAGACAGGTCCGTCATGTCTTCAAACAGAACCACTGAAGGTATTTCGGTTAGGATATCCAGACACTTTAAGCAAGATCACCATTAAAATCTTTTAAAAATCTACCAAGAGCACTCGCACAATCTAAATACTCACTAGCTTAATTCCTAGACTTCTATTTTATTCACGCATTTTATTGACTCCATAAGGCACTGGTCCTTGGTTATATTTGAATAATTATCTATCTTGATCAATTGTCCATGGTTCATTTTTATTGTTATATCTGAATGCTTGGTTAAAAGTCTGGAATCTTTGCTCATCTGTGTAATCTCTTGTTAGCAACGTGGATTGCTTTTGATTAATTGTCATTATCATAATAAACAAACACCTCTAATCATAATAAACTCCTAAACAACACCCATCCGCATCCGTAACCTTAAAACACTTTAACAACCTTAAGAGCCTTAGAAAACTCTTTTATAGGGACTACCCCGCTTGGCTTCGTTAGAAGTTAGCCTAAACGAAGACTTTGTTAGGAGTTAGCCTAAACGGAGGAGCTAGGAGTAGGTGACAGTACCTAGCTTTGTGCTTGCCCCCAAGGTCACACCTCTCCCACTTTCTCAAGTGAGGAGACAGCTTTCAATTGATTTCTGCTGCTGGTGTGCAATCGGCGGACAACAATCCCATCACTTATTTAAAAGATCTCCCACTTAAACTATTTGCTCCCAACCAAAAGTGGGCAACCAAAATGCAATCAGATCAAAAGACTCAAGTGGCTATTCCCACGTGGAATCCCACAAGTCGTGGCCTTCCCATAAAGCGGCCTAAAGGTGATTTTATATCGAGCAACTGTTAGATAAACATTTATTTTTATCAATGACTAACAGATGGAGTTGATACGTAGGTCCACATGAAGCGACCTTTAGCTGCTCTAAAACCCAACACAAAAAACTGACACTCTCTGGTAGCTTAACAGGACATGACTCACCAAAAATCTTCACCATCGGTTGCCAAGTAAAACAGGTGGCAACGATGGCTGCTTCAACTTCACGACTCGAGTGCCAACAAATGGTCACCATAAAAATGCCAAACCGAAAACTCTTATCACGGGGTTCCATAGATGCTCCATCATTCGATTTTCTGAAGACGCCAGGCTCCAACGCTGAATCGGTGACGCCAATCACGGGGATTAAAGTTGATGTTGTGACCAAATTTAACTACCACGAAAATCCACAAGCACACTAAGTCTAATCCAGGCGGCTGCCTGTGTAAAATTCCTTCTTGTACTCACCCACCACATGATTCCTGATGATTTGATATGAAATCAACTATCAGTGTAATCGGCCTCCCATGGGAAAACTATGCGTTGTATGGTGGTGTGGACAAGAACCATAAGTCGTAGCAGCTCCTCCACCGTATCTATGTTACCAAGTGGAAAACGAAACTCCCGTATCGGTTATCAATGTCAAATAAGATGGAGCTTCATTGAATATGAACACCTATCTGAAATATCTCTGACCCCACGCATCTGTCACTGCACTCAGTGTGAAACTAATCGCTGCCAGTTGCGATTATGCTCTGAAAATGTTTCATGAATGGAAGAACAAACAGAAAGGACATAGTGATAATCCCGAGAGAAACGATGGAGTTCAACATTGATATGGAATGAATTGGACTCTTGAAAACTCGGTGTACTCTGTCAGTTGTAATAACTCGGCGTGCATTTCCTCCCTGTAATCAGTTGCTCGATCTCTGTTCTGGTGACAAAAATTATGTTGGTTGCCTTGCGTTTACTATTTGACCTTGATAACTGTGGATTGTCACACTTAAAACAAAACAAATTTCCTCCGCTCGGTTCATTCATTGTTTCTCAAACGGTGAACTCCTGTATTGAATGTTTTTGGCTGCACCAAATTTGGGTCATTTATTTTGAGCATCAAGAAGATCAATTGCATCTTGATTAGAATGTTGACTTTCGAAACATATCAGGGGGCTTCTTCCATAATGGCACAAAAACGCCAGAACAGAAATGATTTGCTGAACAAGTGTTCTGAGTTTGCCTTTTGAGTTCTCCCTTGATCTTTTCTCCAAGGCAGATAACTTTACCTTCCTCCTCAAACTGATGTTGCTATGCTGCTTTCATGCAGGTACAAGAATGAGCAATATGTGAATTTAAACCATCTATGAAAAAATGACCTGTATGTGAATTTAAACCGTCTCTAAAAAAATGCTACCAATTAGGTGGTAACATCTGGCTCCATAGGGGACGTGTGCTCTTATTTGCAGACCAATTTAAAAACAAAACAGTGTGGTAGGATGGCTTAATTCACATCCTGCAACCACATGCTTATTACATTCTAGAAAAGAAAATTCATAAGTTAAACAAGACTGAAAATGTAAATGCTCATGCAAGAGCTTATTCAGCCTACCTACTCTAACTTTATCATGAGCCAAACACACGTTAGGTGTATGCATACAACCACTGGAGCCATCTCTGCTCCTTGTCAACAATAGAGCCTCTTCCCTTGTGTTTGGTGATCATCAAATATATTAATAATAATAATAATAATAATAATATATTTTTAAGGTCACCGCCAAGCAAGACACCAATTGGTGTATGAGACCCCTTTGTTTGTGGGACAAGGGACCCCCCTCTGCGCAGTGATTTAACTGCTAAAGTCTATAGAGGTGTACATACCCTACCCCCCTTTGGATTAGAACCTGTGACCTCCTAGGAGGAAACACATGCTCTTAACCATTAGGCCCACTCAATGTGACCTGGGAATTACATCAAAGTATGGTTGTCATAAGAAATCTCATGCTGCAAACGTAAACCATCTCTCAAGTTTTCAATCATATAGCATGTTGGAGTGCATGCTTTATCAATATAACATTGAATAGGGATGAAATAAGCAATGGGCAGCCCTTCTTCAATCTAACTTTTGTCATTCAAGAGTCTCTCATGGGGCAGATCTGCAATACAAGTGTTATTAATTTCAAAATATACCTGAGGTAGCTTCTCATCTTCAACATGAAGCTGTTCATAAGCTTGGGGTAGCTCAACATCTTCTATTACAGTCGTGTCAAGAGGTTGTTCAGAAATATCTTCAAACAATGGGCCATGTGATGCTTCCTCAATCAGATCTTCAATGATATTTTCTTCAGGCTGCTTGCTTTGATCTTCAACGTTTTCTTCATGGATCTCCTCTTCAGAATCAGGTTGTGTCCTGGAAAGGAGGGTATCATACTCTTTGGCCAACTGCTCAATCTCTTCAACTGTTCCTTCATGCCAACGAAGGAGAAACTTCTCAAAAAACTTTGCCATTGAATCTATGCTTTCATCCCAAAGGTCATTGAACCAATCTTTTGCATCTCCCTCAAAAGTTAAAGCAAATACAATCATGAAATCGTCCTCATGGCTGACTTTGAGACCCGCCATCAACTTGCAGAAAGAAACAATATAATGGATTGTCGAGTCCTCGTCATTTCCAAAGAATTTTGGAACAATTCTAAGTACTCTTTGTTAAATTTTCATATGCTTAGCTAAGACATCAGTATTTCATTTCATTTTTATAACAAAAGCATATAAACAGGATCACTGAAATAAACAACATCACAAGAACAACATAGATTTATCCTGGGAAAACTCTAAAGGAAAAAACCCAGCAAAAGCTGCCTCAATATAGATGCCCCAAAAAGGTAAAAGATAAAACCAGCAAGGAGATCAAAGCCTGATCCTCCTCCTTCTCCTGCTACTCTTCTCTTCTCCACTAATGCGCTATACAAGTGAGAGTGTGTGTCTCAAATGAGGAGCACCACACCTCTATTTATATTCATCCGTTCACTTTAACTAACTCATTCGACATGTAGGCTCGAGTTACACATGTAGGCTCAAATAACCACACTGGGGTGCTAATGACCCACCTTTACAATTAGAGGGGACTACCTCATCACTCTTATTAGTTCTTCCGATTAGAAGCATCGAGGTACAAAGTAATACAAGTGGTTCTCCCGGTAGGACCATCGGGGACCACAAAAGATACATATAGAATATTCTTCGAAGTTACAATATTTCAACACTCCCCCTTAACGAGAAAGGTATTCTACAACAACATCAACAACAACAATAGTAGGAGAGAGATAGAAGACATCATCAACATCAACATCAACAAGGTAACACATCTATAAATCATTGGAAGCTTTTCAACATCATGTAGTCTTCATCTTCAATCTTTAGTCTTTAGTAACAGCAACACTCTGACAGTTTTGATCAGCAACAACTTCTTCAGTATTTTGACTTCTCGAACAGCATCATCATCATCATCATATTCTGATCTTACGATCGGCAACATCAGCAACATCACCATCAGCACTTTGACCTTTCGATCAGCATCAACATCTTCAATACTTTGACCTCTCGATCAGCAATAACTTCATCAACATCTTCAGTACTTTGATTTTTCGATCAGCAACATCTTCAGTACTTTGACCTTTCGATCAGCAACATCTTCAACACTTTGACCTTTCGATCAGCAGCATCTTTCGACAACATCCTCAGTATTTTGACCTTTCGATCAACAACAACTTCAACAACATCTTCAGTACTTTGACCTTTCGATCAGCAACATCTTTCGACAACATCTTCAATATTTTGACCTTTCGATCAGCAACATCTTTAGTACTTTGACATTTTTCGATCAGCAACAACATCATCATCATACTTTGATCTTTTGATCAGATACATCATCATGAAAACATCATCATCATCAAAATATCAACATCATCATCATCACACTCTGATCTTTCAATCAAAAGCATCATCATCATCAGCCTCTGATCTTTCGATCAGAAACATCATCATTCGAACATCATCATACTCTAATCTTTCGATCAGAACCGTCATCATCAAATCATCATCATATTCTGATCTTTCGATCAGTACATCATCATCATCATACTCTGATCTTTCAATCAATACGGCATCATCATCATCAGGGTATCATCATCATCACATTCTGATCTTTCGATCAGAAACATCATCATCATCATCATCACACTCTGATCTTTCGATCAGGAAAGATCATCATCATCATCATCAGCAGCAGCCCACAGTACAAAGACAAAGAAGTCTTTGGATCTCTTTTGAACTTAAAGTCCAAGGATGATGCAATCCTACCACATTCTCGATGACCGAAGTTACACCGGATCCCTTCTGAACCGAAGTTCAAGGATGATACAATCTTGCCACATTCTCGATGACCGAAGTTACACCGGATCCGTTCTGAACCGAAGTTCAACAATGATACAATCCTGCCACATTCTCGATGAGCGAAGTTACACCGGATCCGTTCTGAACCGAAGTTCAAGGATGATACAATCCTGCCACATTCTCGATGAGCGAAGTTTCACCGGATTCGTTCTGAACCGAAGTTCGAGGATGATACAATCCTGCCACATTCTCGATGACCGAAGTTTCACCGGATCCGTTCTGAACCGAAGTTCGAGGATGATACAATCCTGCCACATTCTCGATGACCGAAGTTACACCGAATCCATTCTGAACCGAAGTTCATTCAAGGATGATACAATCCTGCCACATTCTCGATGACCGAAGTTACACCGGATCCGTTCTGAACCGAAGTTCATGGATGA